>OX103948.1:3545404-3657374 GCA_944470405.2 Schistosoma mattheei | reverse complement strand
GAGGAGGATTTGATGCAAAAGTAAAGGCAGAGATTAGCGAAGCAAGGACAGCATTCCTACAGTTGAAGAAATTATGGAACTCAAAACAACTGTCAGTCAACATCGAAGAATTTTCAATATGAACGTCAAGACAGTTCTACTATACGGAGATGAAACTTGGAGAACTACCACAACCATCATCAAAAAGGTACAAGTACTTATAAACAATTGTCTAGGCAAGATACTTCGGATAGGACGTATATTGAGGAAATCATCAAACTGCATCACAAGGCAAGCCCTAACCTGGGATACTTAAACATAAAAGAAAAGAGGAAAACTAAGGAACGCACTGCTCCGGGAATTAGAAGCAGACATTAAAGGAATGAATAGCAACTGCAAAGGATTGACCAGGGCACAGTTCAATGGAGAATGCTGGTGGGTGGCCTATGCTCCTCAATGAAGAATAACAGCCGTAAGTAATTAAGTTAAGTGTAAAATCTCGTCCAAGGAGATAATTATATTCTTTGTATTATTTTGTGTGTACTTTGTGGCAACTCTGTATATCTTTTCATTTACATGATATGTACTAACCATTCATGAACCAAGTGTAGAATAAATATAGAAATGAGTGTATTTAGTTTAATGATTATTTAAATGAGTGATTTTAAAGAGTCGATATGTCTCCATTTATATCAGTGTCTTAGCGTCATAGGAATTGTAGTGGTTCCCGTTCTCAAGCATAAATAGAAGGATCGCGTATGAAATAGAGCTGAGAAGAGTCAACATGGTTAAAACAGGGGCATCGAATACATATGCGCCACATAAGTCACTTGTTTCATGTGTGTACTGTGATACTGCCCGGGTGCACAAACAGAAACAAGTGGTTTTCTTAGGGGGCCATAACCAGATCCTCCGACCTAAAGGTCTGATCCACAATGCAGTGGAGCAACGTCAGGAGATGCTGTCTCATGATAGCCAGTGACCAACGATTGGTTCATACACCATTTGCTTCTTCAGCATCCTGGATACCATGTACATCATTGGCTTAGAATTAGGGTTTTCCAACTTCCCTAGGGGGACTCTCCGTGTCCATCGACCCAGTTAAAGCATCGGGGCGTTCGTTTTGGTCCTCTTAACTTCGTAAGCAACACCCCTGCCTAGAGTAGGACTTTCTTGGTGCTGGCTGTATACATGTGTCTATGTGAGAGTATTTCGAGAGGGAGCGATTACAGTACTTCGTGAATTAATTGTCATCTTATCAAATTTGTGTGAAGGCTCTGATACTGCCAGGGGGTCCAAACCGGAGCGGTGGTTTTCTTAGGGGGCGTTGGACGACTCTGTGTTTGATCACCGTTGTCTCCGACGGATTCCTGACACCCAGGAGCAACACTATTTTAGTAATGAAGAGGTTCGGCATCGTGTGTTCGGGAGCAGAGACGATAATCCAATTGGTGTCACTATCTTGAGACATAGACTTCGGTGGCTTGGACATATTCTACGAATGTCGTCCCAGAGAATTCCACGTAGTGCATTATTTGCCGACTCTGGGACTGGTTGGAAAAATCGGAGAGGTGGTCACTGTATGACATGGTGTCATGGTATGAAAGAAAACTGCACAGGACTAGCTTCTGTTGGTTCTTCACAACTCCCTGATCGGGGTCCTAGAGATGCTGCAACACAGTGGCTAGAGACGTAATTAGATATGGATCAGCATAGAAGCCAATGGTGATCCTGATGTGACCTTCGTTTACTTTTTTCATAAAAAGTGACCGTAACTTCTTTAACTGAAAGAATTCTTTCTGGTTGTACCTTTTTGTTTCCTACATTATTATTATTGTTATTATTATTATCATTGCACTACCATACACTAATTCGTGGTCGTTATTGTTCTATTTTTTCTTTTACACGCACCTTACATTCTTTATCTCTTCCTATTCTCATTATTATTGTGTGGCACATATGTATCTGGTGCCCCCTTGTACCAATATTTATCTGTTCAAATAAATAAACAAATTTCGAGAGAGAGAGAGAGGTGACTCTCCCTACCCTCAGTCGTACCAGGGCATTTGAGAGTCTCAGTGAGGACGAGGATTAGGTTCGAATCCACATGAGAAAATCCTGGAAGCCTCAAAGAATTTCTACTCATCGCGAATGTACTGATTATTGTATTAATATAGTCACCATATGATACTAAAAGTGTGATCGATGTGTCGTGAATACTATCTATACATCAAAACAATCTTCGGAATACCGCTTTAAATCCAATAACATACACAGTGAAAACGAAAAGGATACATATATATATATATATATATATATATATATATATGCACAAACACGACAACTTACCGTGCCATCTCAATATTCAAACCAATAATGATCGCTCTAATCCTTATCATAGCTGATGCAATAATTGCAGTGAAACGAATCTCTGGTATACTAACATTTCCACTAACATGACTAAATGATGATGTTGGCAAATCAATCCGATTAGTATTCATACTTAATAGATCATTTTCATTTAACATATTCATCATAATCATAATATTATTATCTGGTTGATATTGATTCAATGAAATTATTGATCTTGTATCAATATTATAATTATTTTCTAAATTCATTAAACTACTACTATTACTAGATGGTTGTAGTAGTATCGCATAGACTGGTATTAATCTATTGGATAAATCCATTAAATAATCAATTAATATGACATAATCATCATTGAATTGTTCTAGATTGAATTCCATTGGAAAAGAACGTTTTCTAGTGTTACTTGACAATGGTTTAGATAGATCAATAATCGATAATGATGAAGTAACATCATTTTGTTGTATTGATGAATTAGATAATAAATTGATAATTGAATTTAATGAATCCAATAAATAATTGACATTGATTTGATGATGATCACTTGTGAATGATTGAAGCAATTTAAATGTATTCGAACATAATCGAGATACATAAATAGATTCATATTTTGTCTTACCAGAGAATAAATGATTTATCTAAGAAAGAAAACATTGAATAAACAATATGATTAGCTCTCTAAATGCAAGTTGTTGCTTCAGGATTGGTCTATGTCAACACCTGAATTAAGGATAGGGAGTGAAGTAGTCGAACGCTTGACAACTTCACTTATCTTGGAAGTCTGATCAGCCCTAATGGGTTGGTGTCTGACAAAATCTCAGCACGGATTCGAAAAGCTCGTTTGGCTTTTGCCAACTTATGTCACCTGTGGCGAAGACGAGATATCCATCTATCAATTAAAGGACGAGTATACTGCGCGGCAGTCCATTCTGTTTCACTTTACGGCAGCGAAACATGACCATTAAGAGTAGAAGACACTCGCCAGCTACTAGTATTTGACCACAGATGCCTTAGAAATATTGCTGGGATCACCGGGTAAGTAATAGTGAGGTTAGACGCAGAGTATTAGTGAATGATGGTAAATCAGTTGATGAGGTTATGAATCTTCATCGACTGAGATGGTTGGGCCACGTGTTACGTATGCCTGAACACCGATTACTACGACGTGCAATGCTATCCGGTATTGGAGATGGTTGAAAGAAAGTTAGGGCGGCCAAACCAAAACGTGGCATCAGTGCTTGAAGTCACTAACTTGTAGTCTGAGCCATGTTGGTAGATGCAGACTACTTGGTTAGGATTCGCAAGACTATCGTAACCAATGGTCGGAGACTCTGCGTAACATGGCTCAGAATCTATCACAATGGTGTAGGTGTATACACTCTCTGTCTTCCTTTAAACTAAGAAATTAAAATCGCTTCATATCTTTCTTTCTACGAACCAATTCTTTCTTCTTGTATTATATCTCTATATGCAATCTTTCTCTTATATATTACCACTACTGAATTAACTACTTCTATGAATTCTGTGTTCATCTTGTTGTACTAATGAGGTATGGCAACTTGGACCGATGTATATATGTGTCTAGTCCTACGTTCTAGCTGACTGACTAACTCTCTTATTGGCGTACGTAAATCCAGTGTGGATTGTCTGGATATTGAATCAAATCACAAACATTATAAGCAGAGATAGATGGTAGCTAGCAGTATAATCCATGACTCGTCAGATGAATGTTCATGTATCCCAGAGCCGATGTTCACTAAGAGACTTGGAAATGTCAATCAAGTTAAAACGTGTGGTGTAAGAGCATTTAGGTAGAGGGAACAAAATTTTAAGATTCCCGATTGTAAAAAGTCATTTGGAGTCCAAACTATAAGCACATGATTCAAGGTTTGAATCAGTAACTTTTCCTGTTTAGAACATTATCGTTGAGATATTCAAAACCACAAATCTATAGAACTGATATATTTACACCAACTGTTCACTGAGTCGTAATCAACGTTATATTTGTCTAGTCATTAGGGATGGTCGAATCCCATCAATACAGTTGTAATGTGACCACTGGTTTAAGTGACTGGAAAATGAGCGAGACGGAAGGCCCTGGGTTCGAGTCCCGCCTGTGAACTCGTCGATGTGTACTGCTGAGGAGTCCCGTACTAGGGAGAAACAGATGTCCAGTGCTTCCAGGTTTTCAATAGTGGTCTAACATCAATCGATTTATGATTTCAATCAAAAAAATATTAACATTGTATTATTATTATAATTTATTTAAACACATAAACATTGGTACAAGGAGGCACTAAATACATATGCGCCACACAAATATCATTCGATATGTGTGAGGGCTGTGATACTGCCCGGGTGCACAAACCGAAACAAGTGGTTTTCTCAGGGGGCCACGACCGGAGCCTTAGACATAAAGGTCTGATCCACGAGGCAGTGGAGCATCGTAAGGAGATGCAGTCCTATGGTAGACGGTGACCAACGATTAGTTTATGCACCATTTGTTCCCTCAATATACTGGAGCCCATGTGCACCAATGAATTGGTTTGGGATCCAGTTAAAGCGCCGTACATTCGCTTTTCGTACTCTCATTTTCGTAAACAACACCCCCGCCACCAGAAGGCAATGAGTAAAACTCTCCTGGCAGAGGCTGTATACGTGTGGCCGTATAAGAGCATTTCGAGAGGGAGGGCGAACCCACCCCACACTCGGCCATACCAGGGCATTTGGGGGGCATGCCAAAGGATTATTATTAAAGGATTGAAAAAACTATGAAACATTCATATATATTATATAGAAATTAACTACTAACCTTAAGTGAATTACGTACTGCTTTATTTAATAATTTCATAATACGTTCATAAATTGGATGAATTAATTTCTCTTTAAAATTATAATTCAATTGTAAACTCTTATCCATAGATAATGAAGTTGTTGTTGTTAAGGATGATGACAATGATGTTGATGATGATGAGGAGGATGTGGATGAAGATGATAATGAATTAGCTGATACTAATAACCAACCAATTGTTGTAATTAATATTAACCAATATAATAAATTTTTTAATTTACTATTATGATTTAATTTTTTAATACAATTTATTAAATCATTAAATATAAGATGAGATAATAAAGCATTACGACGTGATTGATATTTATAACACGGTATTCTAATAAATAAATAACAAAGAAATAAACTATAAGTTAATTTAATAATAATAATAATAATATATGAACATTGGTATAAAGAGGCACAGAAATCATTCAACTGATGTGAGAGTTGAAGCACTATCTGGATCACATTCCATGTCTTTCATCTACGGGTATAATCCATAAGACAGTGGAACAACGTAAGGAGACGTAGTCTTATAGTAGCTGATGATCAACAATAGATTGATACATCTTTTGTTCTATCAGGATCCTAGAGCCCATATGTACCATTGATTGGAAATCAGGGTTTTCCAACTTCCCAAGATAAATCGTTCATATACACTAACCTGGTTAAAGTGCCGGATATTTGCTTGTGTTCCTCTCAATTTCGTAAACAAAACCCCCGCCTGGAGTAAGACTTATATGAAAGTGGTTGTATACGTGTGGCTATGTGAGAGTATTTCGAGAAGGAGAGCTCACTCTACCCACTCTCGACTGTACTAGTGCATTTGGGGGCAAAGCGATGATTAAAGTTTTCGACTTTTAACCAATATGTCACAAATTCGAACCCCGCTTTCCAATCGCCTTTGCTTTAGGCAACTGAATATCATTAGTTCTAACACTTGGAGTATGAGGTGGTGGTTGGAGGTAGTCTATATGAAACTTGTTTCATGTAGGTTTTATAGTATTTAATATTCATCAGCGAAGTGTGTGTATAATTTAGAGGAAACTGATGCTCCCTGATGGATTTGAGTCCGTGTCAATCCACTTCACAGTCACAAACGTTACCACTGAGTTATTCGGGTAATGACTGATCTTCTGTAAGACTGAGATGCAATTAAAACTGATTAACCACTGAGAAGTGAACAATCATACTAATCCACCAGTTCCCTCAAGATTACAGGTACACATTATGATGAGTACCAAATAGCATGAACCTAGGTCAAACAGAGTTTCTTATAGACTACTTGCAACCACCACCTTACATCTCAACACAGTGTATGCAATGTCGAGTCTAATCACTCAAACTAGTGAACCACAGTGTAACTTTATTGACGGAATTCTATCGGGACTAAGAAGACATTGACTACTACTCAGTGACTCATTATTCATAAATTTTGAGAGTACTTCAAAGCCAACTATATGAATATGTACCTAGTAAACGAGTTAATAGTAATGCTAAAAATTTATACAAAAGTTTATTAGAAACATTGAAGTGGTTGATCTCATTGACTGCATTACTTATCTCAGAAGTCTAATCAACCTTGTTAGGTTGGTCCTGACGAAATCTCGTCTAAGTTTTGGCAACTTGCGTCATTTGTAGAGTAGGTGAAGTGTCCGTCTGATAAACAAGGGATGAGTATATTAGGTGACTGTTCGCGTTGTAACTTTACTCTACGGTTGTGAAATATAGTCTATGGATGCGAAGGAGATTTGTAAATTACTAGTATTTGATCATAGATGTCTACAAAGCACTGGTGGTGTATGGCGGCAAAAACAAATAAGCAATCCTGAGGTTAGGTTTAAGGTATCAGGTTTATAGGACCGTAAAACTTTATCAACTAAGGTGGCCGGGTAGCATGCGGTACCTATACTCAACTAGTCTAACTAGATGCGTCATGTTATCTGGGGTAGAAATAGATTGGAAACTAGTACTGATCGAAACAACAAGTGGTAACATTTCATAAAATCATGAACTACTGAACTGGATAATATTGAGGGGGATGGCAAACCAAAAATGTAGCATAAAATCGTACAGTTACTGATTAATGGTCGATGCAGACTACCTGGTTAAGGTCCACGCAATAATCGTGATTAGTGGTTGGAGACATTGGGTAACATGGTTAAAAGTCTATAAGAGTAGCGAAATGTATTTGTCTGCTAGACTGCCATTGAAAACCTGGAAACATTGGACGGCCGTTTCATTCTAGTATAGGACTCCTCAGAAGTGTGCATTCACGATGGGACTGGGACGCAGAACCTTCGGTTTTACGTACGAACACTTGACCTTTAGACCACTGAGACGGCATTCAACGATGTTAATGTCTGACTTTAACCGATCTATAATCTTGCGCAACCCTTCATTTATTGCTTGAGGTGGATAACTGTCTCAACTCGAGACGGATTGGACTCCACTGGCCACATCTCACTAAAACTCCAGGAAATTCATCTTAAAACTAGTCACTAGTAAGCTGGATCAATAGTCTAGAAGTTAAGTGTTCGCGCGAGAGACCGACGGTCCTGGGTTCGAGTCCCATGTGCACGATCGTGGATAGCACTGCTGAGGAGTCTTATACAAGAACAGATTTGGCCGTCAGATTTTTGCAGGTTTCCAATAATGGTCTAGCTTAGATCGACTTATGAATCCAACTGTGAGAATATTTAATCTTTCTCACAATAATTGATACCTACAATTATTTTGGTTCTTTTATTATTCAGTTTAATAATTTCATCTTATTACGATGTGATGTGTACTATGACGAACCAGACGACTGCACACGTTTTATTCCAGATTTTATATGGATGATAACCAACCGTATGTCTGAAATACATGATTCATATAGTGGAAGCTGAGATTATATTCTGGACTTAAGTGGGCAGGACTAGAAGAAAAGAACTAATAAAGATTCAAAGTTGGCTCAAGACTCGTCATGCTGGTTAACAACGAGTCATTGGTTCAACACAGTGACAAAATCATATAACTTGGTATTCTGATTGTTAATCTTGTCTAGTGATAATTAACAGCGCTATATAGGATATAACATAAGCGTCCGGATAGCTCAGATAGCTCGGATAGCTCAGTGGTAACGTCTCTGACTGTGAAGCTGGGTGACACGAGATCGAATCCGCCAGGGAGCACCAGTTCCCTCAAGATTACAGGTACACCTTGCTGACGAGTGCCAAGTAGCACGAAACCCGGGTCCAGGGTTTCCTGTTGACTACCTCCAACCACCATCTAATCTCAATACATAGTGCCCGCAGTGTCGAGTCACCTAGACTGGTGGCCACATTGCAACATGATCGATAGCATTCGATCTGCACTAATAAGGACTAGACAAGCATGAGATTGATCACCACCCAGTGATCAATCAATTGTGATTACATCTCAGTCCTACAGGAGGTTAGTCACGGCTCGGATAGCTCAGTGGTAACGTCTCTGACTGTGAAGCTGGGTGACACGAGATCGAATCCGCCAGGGAGCACCAGTTCCCTCAAGATTACAGGTACACCTTGCTGACGAGTGCCAAGTAGCACGAAACCCGGGTCCAGGGTTTCCTGTTGACTACCTCCAACCACCATCTAATAACATAAGCGTTCACGGACGGGACTAAAGGTCTTAGGTTCGAATCTCGGGAAGGCGGGATCGTGAATGCGCACTACCAAGGAGGAGTCCCATAATGGGACAAAACGGTCGTCCTCCACAACCTTATACTGCTGAAAAAAATTTCTTTATTTCAAATTAGAAAATTATTAACTTACTTAAAATGTTGATTATTACATTTTTCTTCTAAATTATTTTGTTTAAATGATAAATAATAACTAGATAATTCATTATGAATCATGATGAACAATTTACAAATACGACATATAGTTGAAGCAATAAATTTATATAAACTACAATGTTCCATAATAGTTGATGCATTCAATGTACCATCAGTAGATAAACATAATTTCTGAAATGTTAAAGTAGATTATATACATATGAAGAAATGGAATAGATTTAAGTGATTTTTCAACTATTTAGAAATAATTTTTATTTACATAAACATTGATACAAGGAGACACCGAATAGATATGCATCACATAAATCATTCGACTTACGTGAGGGCTGAGATACTGTCCAGGTGGTGTCCAGACCGAAACAAGTGGTTTTCTTAGGAGGCTACACCCAGAACCTTCGACATAAAGGTCTAATCCACAAGGTAGTGGAGCAACGTCAAGAGATCCAGTCCTATGGTAGCCAGTGACCAACAATTGATTCCTTTAGGATACTGGAGACCATGTGCACCATTGGTTTGAAATCAGGGTTTTCCTACTCGCCTAGGTGGACTCTCCGTGTCCACTAACCCGGTTAAAGCGCCGGACATTCGCTTTTCATCCTCTCGATTTTGTAAACAACAGTGATGCCGCAAGAATGCAGTAAGTAAGACTTCCCTGCCAGTGGTTGTATGCGCGTGGCTGTTTGAGAGCATTTGGAGTGGGAGAGCTGACTGTTTCCACTCTCAGCCGTACTAGGGCATTAGGGGGCCATTTAGAAATAAAGTTAATTTCAGTAGTGAATACTGGTTAAAAGCTGTTTGTTTTTTATGACACTTATGAACTATTCAGTGAAGGAGGGATTTAACGGTGAACAAGATGATCTCGGATATTGTTAGAAGTATGAGGAAGGTTGTCACATCCTAACCACTCACGCAGTAGAAGGATATTTCTTCTGGAGAGACCTGAGAAAGAAACTGGATTAGTAGTGTTCGTAATGATCTGAGAGGGTGACCGCAGAAGAAGTACTTGATGCTGGTCAAGTACGGCTTTTTTTATGGGACATTCTTGATGTGTTAGCTCCTTACTTCAGGAGGCCTTACCATCGAAGATGAACATCTCTGAGGTAGGATAAGGTGTGACATTATTAGATTCAATCTTCTTAACCCTTTCCTTTCGTTGTGAGAAGGCAGGAAATCACTCCAGATGCTGGTTGTCCAAGAGAAATACCTTCCTACCCCAAACCTCAGCTTTGTGTTACATAGCACCTCTGAACAATGTGTACCTGTAATCATGAGGGAACTGATGCTCCCTGTGTGATTCAAACCCAGATTGCCCAATTTCCCAGAGCGAGATGTCACCATTTAAATATTAGGGTCACAACTGATATCTTGAGGGGGGGTTGAAGTATTTACTATTGATTGATCAAACAATGTCATGCTTGTCTAATAGTCAGTGGTGGTTTAATTTTACTTATCAGGTTGCAATGTAGCCACTAGTTTAACTGACGACATAGAATACACCATCTTGAGATATTAGGACATTGGCAGTAGCCAACCGAAAAAAAACATACCTTATTCGGTAAATCCAGTGAAGAAACATTTTGAAACTCGTCATTTACAACAGTTTTTGGCAATAAAGAAGGTAACAATTCTTGTAGATAAATCTGAAAAGATTAATAAGGAGTAAGTAGTATACAAAATATTTTTAGCAATAAAAATAATGATTTTAATAGTCAATAATTTATTTGAAAACACACTTCCTTATACAATAACTGTATACTTCTCTTAAATCATTCATACAGTTGACCGTGAGCTGCATTCCAAATGTGGGGGGTTAATTATTTATTTAATTATTTTAACACATAGATATTGGTACAAGGAGGCACCAAATACACATGCGCCACACAAATATCATTCGGTATGTGTGAGGGCTGTGATACTGCCCGGGTACCCAAACCGAAGCAGGTGGTTTTCTTAGGGGGCCACTCCCCGAGCCTTCGACTTGAAGGTCTGATCTACAAGGCAGTGGAGCATCGTAAGGAGATGCAGTCCCATGGAAGCCGGTGACCAACAATTGGTTCATACGCCATTTGTTCCCTCAGGATACTGGAGCCCATGTGCACCATTGATTTGGCTTGGGATCCGGTTAAAGCGCCGGACATTCGCTTTTCGTCCTCTCATTTTCGTAAACAACACCCCCGCCACGAGAAGGCAGTGGGTAGGACTTCCATGGCAGAGGCTATATACGCGTGGCCATGTGAGAGCATTTGGAGAGGGAGAGCGGACTCTCCCCACTCTCGGCCGTACCAGGGCATTTGGGGGTTGATAATACTACTCGATTGGTCAAAACACATTAAACAGAGAAGAGATGAAACCTGAGACTAAGTGATGGAAAGTTGAATGCCATAACTACTGAGCCACTATTTCAATCTATGGAATAGTTGTAACTGTAAATAAGATCATTCGCCTGCTGATATTCTACTAGTGTAAGTAAACTATCAAACATTTAAAACCAGAAACTTGTCACTGTCCTACTAGTGTGACTACAGTTAAGTTCCTATGAAAAACTGATCACATTTCCTGAATGCTTTTCAATAACAAGAAATGCTTTTTCCATAAGATAGATTAGTATGAAATGCAGATATTGTTAGGTTACTGATCTATTCTAACCGAGAATTTTCAAGAAATATGAAACAGAATTGCGTAATCCCTGATGTGATGTTTTACATACTGAAACACTACGTTTGTCGAATTGATATTTAACCTATAATCATTTGACATTAATAAATCTTCATACATTAAATCATGAATTGAACACAGCCAGATCATCAGTGAAAACCAGGAAGCACTGAACAATTGTTTTGAACTGATAAGGGACTCAACAGCAGCAGGCATTCACGACCACACCACCTGGAATCGAACGCTTTGCCTATAGACCACTGAAGCAGAATCCAATGGCGTATATGTCTAACACTAATCAACTCACGATATTGCGCAACCCTCTTTTATTGCCGTCCATAACCGTCTCATATCTGACATAGTTGAGCCCTACTAGCCACGAGTCGGATAGGTACTGCAGGTACGTCCCATACCAGAACAAAACAGTTGTCCAATGGTTCCTGGTTTTCAGTGGTAGTATAACGAAGATCAGTATGTAATTTAACCCATGAGAATCTAGCAATCTCTCGACACGTTTATACTGTTAATAAGCCTCACTGAAATCACGAACCGATCTAAGTTAGACCACCATTGAAAACGTGCAAGCATTGAACGGCTATTTCGTCAAAGTAGGAGACTCCTCACCAGCGAGTACCCACATTTCCAAATGTGAGAGTCGAAACCAGAATCTCCAGTTTCGTGAGCGAACACTCAGCCTCTAGATCACTGGGACGAAATCTAACGGTGTTCATATCTAACTTCCATCAATCTATAATATTGCACGACCATACTCCATTGTCTTCGGTGGGTAACTGCCTGACACTCGACACAGATTAGTTCCACTGGTCACGGCTTTTCACTAAAACTCCTTAAATTCCCTCTTAAAGCTCGTCACTAGTGTGTACATGATAATTTTCAGTCTAGTGTTATAGAGATTGTTGAATCTCATTGAAATCATGAATAGATAAATCTGTTTAAAAGGATTCATGTCAGTAACAGTGTAAAAATGAATATATCATATCACCCCTACTCAAAGTTGTAAATTACCTTAGTTGATGCTACATGTCTAGGGAATTTAGCCAGCATACCAGGTATACTAGGTTCAGCATTTAAAACAAGCAATAATACTGTAAGATAAGCTGGATCTTCTTTCACAGGTTCCGGACCATTCAACCATGAATGTGTTCGTAATAGACTGGATAAACAAGTTTCAACAAATATTGGATGATTTCTACCCACAGAAGCAGCACATCTATAAAAATAGGACAAATGTTAATGATCAAGTTAATTAAAGTAATCCATTGTGTGATTGAGTAAAAATAATAAAGAGGATTTTCTTTTCGGTAAAATCATTTACTTCAACTATACATTCGACAGTTGTATAGCATACAAGGAAAAGCATTTTTACAATTGAGGAACATATGGAACCCAAGACAACTGTCAACCAACATCAGAGTTAGAATTTTCAATACAAACGTCAAGACAGTTCTATTGTACGGAGCTGAAACTCGGAGAACTACAATAACTATCATCAAAAATGTCCAAGTACTTATAAACAATTTCTTACACAAAAGGATTGACCAGGACAGAGTTGAATGGGGAAAATCGATGGGTGGCCTATTCTCCTTCACGAGGGGTAACGGGTGTAAGTATAGAAGACTAAGAAGAGAATACATCATAAAATGACCCGAGATTGCAAATATCAAAAGAAGGTTACGTAATAGTCAAATGGTTAGAGATGAATAGGGGGATGAAAATCATTTACAGGTTGGAAATATAACAGATAGTTGTTTACTTGACAGATATAAAGAAGAAATAAACAACAACAAGACTATAATTACAATTGAATAGTAATGAAAAATTGTTAAATGATAACAAAAACTGGTTACGGTTTAAAAGGAGTATAAAGTAATAACAGAAACAAACAAACAAACACAAAGACCAAAACCTACTGGAAATGGACATTAAGGTTATGGAAGGATATGAAGTTGTAAGTATTGTTTTGTACACAGAGTCTAGGCTTGAATTGGTGGATCGCCAAAACCTCAGCAATGCATAAGTTTTCGATTCGACCTTTTGATTTAATAGATTACTTTAAAGCACGACTCTTTTGGAGTAATGTGCCCAGAATTGATTAGGTGCTACTGTATTGAGTAGATAAATTTATTGATTCACAAAGCGAAATCTTACCTTTAATACATCGGTAAATGGTAGGCCGGCTTGAGGAGACAACCTCTTTCGATATTTGCAACTTCAGATCACTTTATGATGCAATCTCTTCTACATTTCCCTAGATTTATATATTTATCAAGCAACTATAAATACGAATATACAGCTTAAATGAATGGCTAAGTTGATGTCATTTACTGAATACACATTTTATGTGGTTGAAGCGACACTTCAGTTAGGGTTAGTCAGTCTCGAACAAATGTATGTTGGCATAAATTGTCATGTCACATTACGAAAAAGAGATGAAATCAACAAAACGAGTGGCAAACAAATCGAAATAGTATTAGCATCAGTGACAGTGAGGAAGATTAAACATTGGAAAATACTGTCCGAAGAGACAGGAGAGTTTGAGGAACAAAACATACAAAATAATATTGAATTTTAGGATTTTAAGGGTAAATAAAAAGTAAATACATTTGCATCATCGCATACAATTAAAGGTCTCTAACCTTCAGTTGCAACAACCACGTAGTGCGGAGCTACCCACAAGGCTCAATTCAATAGTTGACTTCGTAAAGAGATGTCACATCTCACCTTGACTGCTTTTAGCCCTCGCCCAACACAGTTTTACCCATCCAACAATGAGTGTCAGGACAAGCGGGTGTTAGGCATTCATAATACATTTCCTAACCCAGGAAATAGTGGCAAAATACGGCTGTGTAAACTGAGGTACATGGTGCGAGGTACGAACCTACGCACTACAAGTTGGAAGTCAAGTGCGTTAGTCATCAAGCCACTGCCAAAGTCAACAAATATGAAAGAACTACCGTGAGATGAACCACAGAAAATACGCTAAACAATTATCCTGATGATAATGCAGAAGCAAGCAACCCGTTATTATACTAGATATGCGAAGGAAATTAACTAATTTTACTAAATAAAGAATATACTAAAAAAAACTTCGCTTACCTCCATAAATTATCTCTATCTTCGGATATCGTCTTAAATTTTGCAAAAGTCCGTCCAGTAAACTAATTAGACAAGGAGCCGAAGCTAAACGACACTGTGATAATAAATGATGCAGCCTTCGTCGAATACGACCAGATCCCTCAGCAAGAGCTGATGTAATAATGGATACTTGTTCACTTTTTACAGGCACCTATAAAATGCAAATAATATCGTTAAAATATCGCACTGAAATCACGAAGCGATCTAAGTTAGACAACCATAGAAAACCGGGAAGCACTGGACGGTTGTTTCGTCCTAGTATGAGACCTCTCAACGGGGTGAATCCACAACTGGGCAACCGAAAATTGGACTGAGAACCTTCGGTCTCGTGTACGAACACTTAATCTCTAGACCGATGAGCTGGTAACCAGTGGTGCGCAAGTATGACTTAAATCAACCCAAGATACTACGTGATCGTCGTACATTGTCTTCAGTCAGAAGCTTTCTAACATTTGAAACTGTTTAGCTTCGTGATTCCAATGAAATTCAACAAAATCGCCAAACCCTTACTCAGTCGTTAGAGATTCAAAGCCTCATCAATTAATTAACCATCTCTAATTAGTATTCTGCAATTAACTTCATTTCATACTCCGTTGTTCCATGGTACGCCAGCAATGTCCTGAAGAACATGAAGCATGTTCTCTGCTCTCAAGGGTCGTGTTTCACGGTCACGAAGTGAAATGTTGCACAATATACTCGTCCTCTGATCGGGAGACACCTTGCTCACGCTACAAACGGTGCAAACTTCCAAGAGCAAAGCAAGAGTTTGTCAGCCATTACGAATGATGAAACTTTCTAGATGAGTGAAGTGATCAGTGCACTCAACTACTCTGTTGTTTATAGAGATTTATTGAATGTAAAGATAGATTTGACCACAAACACAGAATGAAGGAACAGTAAATATATGTTTCTTTCTAGCATGAGCCAATGTCCATCTACTACCACATCATAAAGAAATGAAACTTCAAGACGTTTAGTCAGGATTGAGCACGATACTCTGATTTTATTTAGCATTCTCCCGGAAGTCATAATGCTGAAAATATTCCGACCAATCCAAGAGGACAAATAGTTACGCTTTCCGTATTCTGACTGAAGAATCGCAGAGTTTAGCTTCTTTTCTCGAAGCATCCAAAATTCCAAGGTAATCACCAGCCTATTAACATACTCCTTTTCTATATATCAACCAACCTTAAAAGTGGAGTTTTCCTATATATTCCACCTTTCGATTTTCGTCCAGAGTTCTAGAATGATAGACTTGCGGCGACTACAATAACGGTAAGAAACCAGCGACAACATGACTCAAAATAATGGATGTGATTAACATATAGCCTTAGATTCAAATTTAATGCCATTTTTAATGTTGGCATGGATTTCTTGAAGTTCGAGTTAAAACTAACATCTGAAGGTCTTGAGTAAAATCGTTTTGTGCAGGATTTTGTTGATTCACTGTACCGCTAAAAAACTGAAAAGGCAGTCGCCTAGTGCCCCTTGGTTTGTTTCAACGACTTTTCAACTGTGATGTCATACTTTCAAGCTGATTAATTAATCAACTGGTCGTTACTGTCAAGTTTACTTTAAAGAAATAACGTTGAGGATAGCACATGACGATAATTCATATTGGAGGATAAATCACCACAAACTGTCTAACTACAATCTATTTATAAACTGAGATGGCGGAGTAGACTTGGTCATAAGAATAATTTGAAAGTGTTGCATTCTGTAAGCTAGATGAACGGTTAAATCGTACGTTTTTTATTTTCTATTTTTAAAACAACAACATCAAACATATTTCTTTTTAAAGTATGAATCCTTTAAGAAAACGAGATAGTTATCTGAAGACTTCCAGTGGTTTTCAACAGATCAGTTAGTCAATCAGTTGCAAACTTCAAAGTTATCCGCTTTCCCTACTTTTATCTAACTCTGTCATAAAAATTCTTTTAGAGGCAACACTCACATCACCTAAACTTTCAGCAGTTAGTCTTCTACCAAAGAATCCACTTCGTGACTTAAATTAAAATCATATAGTTCTGTTTCATCAAGTCACTGACATAATACAATCTTCTCATCACCTTAAACAACACTGCTAGCATGTTTCAAATGCGTTTCTCTCCATCTAAATTTAAAATGTTACTTCACAACTGGTTTGGCTCAAAGCCCGGATTTGTCATAAGCAGTGAAGTAGTTGAGCGCGTCGATTACTTATTTTGCGAGTCTCATCAGTTCTAGTAGGCTATTATGTGGTGAAATCTCGGTAGGGACTCAGAAAGCCCGATTGGCTTTTGTCAACCTGCGTCACTTGTGTCATAAGAGAGATATCTGTCTGGCAAACAACAGTCCACTCCTAGTCAAAAAATGATGAAATTCAACTATAACCTAATTTCTATACGTCTTTAAATCAAACACATTATATTTAGTATTTATTTAACTGACACACTTTATACACATGTAACTTAAATGGTAGTAGTAGTAGTGTAGTTGAGGGGTTTCATAGAGATCAACTTGATTAGTAGGTTGTATTTACCATTACAGATTGATCTCCATTAGGGTACCACTGAAAACAAAGGAGCATTGGATAGCTGTTTCATCCTAATGTGAGACTCCTCAGAATGACCTGGTTACGACCTCATAAGGGAACTAACGCAGGACCTCCTAGCCTCCCAGCGATTACTTAATGGTTGGGTTGACGTCCAACAGCATAATGTTAGCTTAAATCAATTTGTGTTATAGTGTGATTATTTATTCTCATTCATGACAACTGTTTTATTCTCCCACGTCCAAACACCAGCAGTCAGGCCTCTTCACTAGAGCTTTAGGAGTAACTTGAGTTAAGTCACTAGCGAGCTGGCTATTACAATTTAGATGAAAGGATGGCAATCGTTGGGTCACATTGCACACTGAACCATTTAATACCGACCCGATGATCCTAATGGTTAAGCGTTCGTCACGATGCATGAAGGTCCAAGGTTCTACCACTGGTTTGGCCGCTAGTGGGTATTCCCGAAAAGGTCCTATATAAGTAGTAATAGTGGTAGTTTAAGTAGAAAGACGTAACAAAGAAATTATCTCGTTCAAACTAACCTTATCACCAACGACACTTAAAGCCCGAACAGCTGCCAATCGTACATCTTGTATATCATCAGTTAACATGTCAACTAAGAGATCTTGACAATTTAATGCGAATCGAGTATTGAGAGATGCAATATGCGTAACTGTAGCTAACGTAGTACATCTTATTTCTGTTCGGCAAAATAAGGAAAATTAAATAGAAACGATAAATAGGATTACGTATTACTTTATCTTAAAAAAAAATTTTCAGCAGGGATGTAAAATAAGCTTAAAGAACTGAGGGCTAACTGTCCCACAAATGCCCTGGTACGGCCGACCGTGGGAGAGTTAGCTCTCCCTCTAGAAACGCTCTCACATGACCACGCGTATATAGCCTCTGCCAAGGAAGTCCTACTCACTACCTTCTCGCGGCATCACTGTCGTTTATGAAATTGAGAGGACGAAAAGCGAACATCCGGCGCTTTAACCGAGTTAGTCGACACGGAGAGTCCATCTAAGGGAGTTGGAAAACCCTGATTCTAAACCAATGGTGCACATGGGTCCCAGGATCTTGAAGGAACAAATGGAGTATGAACCAAGTATTGGTCACTGGCTACCATGAGACAGCATCTCCTGACGTTGCTCCACTGCATTGTGAATTGGACTTCTAGGTGAGAGGCTCGGGGAGTGACTCCTTAAGAAAACCACCTGCTTTGGTCTGGGCTCCTGGACAGTATAGCAGCCCTCATACAAATTGAATCATTTGTGTGGCGCATATATATTTGGTGCCTCCTTGTACCAATGTTTATGTGTTTAAATAAATAAATAAGACCACTTATTTAACACTATTAGTATAAGTTCGAAATGCCCAATCGCTGATATTCAGGAAAAGATTTCAGGTCAGGCATTTCTGGAACTCGTGTTTCCGCACTAGATTGCCTAGATACAGCCATGTTGCCACAAGACTTCTGAAACAGATGGAGTCTCAGTACGGACATAAACACTAGGATGCAGGCATATTCAGCCGACGAGTCCAAAACAGGACGAACTGAGCGTCCTGGATTCGATTGCTAACCTCAATCTGTCTAAAAGACATCTATTTATCAGTTTAGATTTTAAAAATAATAAAACAATCCGAATAGGTATTTAAATTTGTTAGCGAGACGGTGATTTGATTAAATCATATTCCAGACAGAAATACGATGATTGACCTATTTTTAACCAACAGGACTAGTAGGCAAGAGAAGGCTCTAGAATCTTCTCACGTAAAAATTATAAATACACTGACATTTTTCTTACTGTTTTGTCTGGAAGCAAAACCATGATTATTGACATTTTAATAATGTTTATTTATCTAGTTAAACACATAAACATTAGTACAAAGGAGCACCAAAATATATGTGCACCGCGCTAAATATCATCGAACTTGTGTGTGGGCTGGAATGTTCCTTGAGGGCCACTATCCGAGACTTTTACCTAGAAGTACAATCCACAAGACAGTGAAGTAACGTTAAGAGATGCGGTCTTAAAGTATTCGGTGGTTAAGAGGCTAAGAAGACGTTAGTACGCCATTTCTTCCCTCAGGATACTGGGGCCTATGTGTACTATTGGGTCAGACTCGGAGTTCTCCAACCTCCCCTAAGTGACTGTTCTGTACCCACCGACCCGGTTTAAGAACTGGATATTCGCTTTCGTTATCACAGTTTCTCAAGGAACACTTTTGTAGAGAGAAGACAATGAATGGGACTTCCCTAGGAGTGGCTATATAGGCGTGGCCAAATGAGAGCATTTTGAGGGGAAGAGTGCACCCGCCCCAGCGTCGGCCATATCAGGGGACTCGGGGCTAATAGTGTAGTTAATCAGATATTTTACGATATCGCGCACATATATATGTATATAAAAAACAATTTACCAAAATAATCATCTTCCAATCCGCTAATGATAGCTCCATTACAGCCAGTCGATATTAAATTAATAGAATCTGAAGTAAGATTTTTAGTTTGTAAACGGTTATCCACTGTGGAGCGTAGACTATTGTTGTTGTTACTTTTGTTTTTTCTGTCCTTCGACTTATTATCACCTTCCATCATAGATCGACGTACTTGCCGGTCGGACATGACTGTTTTCTCCAATGTTTGTAATAAACAATTTTCTGTAACAAACTTTTCAAAAACAAAACGAAGGGTACAAGCAGAATAACATGGCAGTGGTAGGATAAAGGTTAAATTTGAATATTTTCTTAACAATGTCTGGTACAATGGGTTATATATATAAGGCTTATCCAGTATAGCTTCTCTCTTAATCTCGATCTTCTCACTTAAGTAGCTGGTAGGACTTGTATATAGGAAGCTTGTATATCAGTATTAAAACTAGATACAGAACAACACAGGTGTTCTTCATAAAGTAGCCTCGCTTAGAGTTAGGTAAGACGTCCACTTATAAAATTCATTCATCAATTTAAATGTATAATGAGAACGAAATAATGTTAGGAAAATGCGGACGATGGTGTTCACGAGAATTGTTGAGTATGTTTCAGAACGTTTGTGCTTCAGTGAATTTTATTCATAAGCAATAAATATGTATTACAGAAAATATACATTTGTTAGAGTTATCATTGTCAAATGAGTGCAGCTCGAACTGTGCACTCAGAAGGAAAGCGTTGTTAGGTTTTTACTGTCACGATGAAATGTCACCGCTTTTTAATAATTACAAACTTAGAAGTATAAACTTTCAGCTCTATTTTCGGGATCAAATATGAAATATCTAAGCTTCGTGAAAAAAGCCCAACAAATAACATATTTCATGGTTAATAGATTTACAATATTCTAGCAGGGAAATATAAAATGGTAGGTTGGTCCAGTCAGGAAAACAAATGGATAAGTTTAAATGACCCTATCCTCTCGAGTTCTTACAGAACCGTTTGGCCAAACAGCACATAGGTGGTTGTTAACAGGGATCCATTCTAATAGTGCTTGTTCTGCCCTCATACTTAGTGCTATGCTAGTCCACAATAACTAACCATCGAGTCACCAGATAAACGGAGAGTGTATCTTATCAGTTCCCTGTTTTGGCTAGGGGGGTCAAGTGAATGACCACACTAGAATCTTGTATGCGTGTTTCGGAGACACAGTGTGCATCAATGATACGAGATTTTATAGCCTTAGCCAAGGAGGCCTGCTGGCCGATTTGACATAGGGTACGTACATTGAAGGTTCCAATGTGCAGTTCGGAGAGAGGTTTCAGTAGACCTAGGACAGTATTTCGCGCACTGGAGTTGTTGACCATGGTGGCACTTGAGAACGAAGTTTATAATTGGTAGTCGAGGTGGGAGGAATAATAAGAATTGAAGAGGGAAATGGGTTATAAATACAGTGGTTTTGAGTGCTGTTAGAGGTATGAGGGCGGTTTTCACTCCCCGTTTGCCCACAACATGAAAGGGTTCTTCTAGAGGTACCTGAAAAGGAGATTGTGTTAGAGTTGGTTTTATTGACCTCAGAAAGTGACTGTGGTGCCCAAGGGACAACTATTCGAGGCAGGTCACACACGAACTTGTGTTAGCTCTGTACTTGTTGAGTCCTTACCACCGGAGACGGGAATCCATGGGATTAGGCGAGATGTGCATTTTTAGGGTCGACGTTTTGTAATCCCACCCTTTCTTTGTGGGAAGGCAGTATCACTCTCATACTTGAAAGATATGAATGAAGGAATAATGGGATTCAACATTCATAGGACGATAAAAAGTGAACCTGTGCCACTATGAACTATTCTGAGTCATGTTACAGTCTCTAGTCACCGATTGTGGTTATAGCACGGACCCTAACCAGCTAGTTTGTACCTACCTACATGCCTCAGATCAACAGTCAACGGCCCCATTAAGGCTTGGCCCTCATAAGTTTTCTTTCAACTTATTTCTCCACCAGTAAACCACTAGTCGGGGTAGACAGTGGTTGAGCATACTTAATAAATGCCCTAACCACCTCAGTTGATGAAGATTCACTACCTAATTGGCAACCAAACACGTAACTCTCTGCATATTACTAACAACTTACTTTAGCCAGATCAGCCATTATGTGAGCAGCCAACTGTCTAACACTTCGACTAGGATCTTGAAGTCGACAACACACACGAATAAAAGCATCATCAACTAATTGAGTTTCTTGCAAATCAGAGTCCAGAAATATTTTTGATGATACTAACGAATTCAAACTGAAGACAGGAACATCTGTCAAACTACGATGCGGCCAAATAGTACTCAACTTTCCAAGAACATGTAAACTAGTTCGACGGACCTGTAGGATGAAATTATAATAAATTTTTAATATAAAAATCAAATGATCTTAATCTGAATAAGACTTTCAAATACTATATATATCACTAAAGCATCCGAAAACAAATTGATGCTACCATATGGACTCAGTAGAAAAATTTGAGCCATAATAAATAACCAAACAAAATACATCCGAAGAAGTACTATGATTGTTAGTGATCTCGAATTTTATAGATATATTAGACATCATGAGTCATTAATTTTTTACCAAATGGATTACGATGTATTGTTAGATGTAAATCATATTTAGTTCGCTAACAGAATACAAAATCACGAAATAATACCAGGCAGTGAGACTGCTATATTGATGCTTGTCATTGAACTTGGTATTACTTACTTTATCCCTGTTCAAATAACTCAGAACACTCTTACAACGTTAACGCTCCTGAAGAGACCCTAATAACCCAACAAAATACATTTTAACCCTCTAGAGCAAATGAATTCAGTAAAATATCATTCTCTAGTTCGCCTATTGAGATCATTTTGTCCTAGTGAAGAACCGATTCCATGAGCGTTCACTCCAACATTAAGACCTAAATAGAATACATATTCCAAGTTGACTAACCTCATATCGTCACATCAACAGAAGTTTACAAGATGAGGAGCAAAGGGATGGAAATTATATCAATTTCAATGAAAATCCGAACGCTGGAAATACCGAAATGAAAGGATAGAAATTAAACGTAATATTTAGGCATTCAGTTAACTGGATAGTAGATGACTTATGGTCGTGATATCCTCCGAACGTTTACTTGTTAAATTACTTCCGATTATCCTTTGATGTTAAACCATCTAAGGGCTTACGTCAATTATCCAGTCTCATGAGCAGCTAACAATCGATCCCACTGTATTACTGTATATTATTAGTTGATCGGCACATTTTATACATTAACTAAACAATCGTAAATGTCTTGTCATCATTATAAATCATTAAGAGCTAATTCGTAACAAATATAGTACAAAAGGAATAAATAAGATGGAAAAATGAAAATCTTGGAATGATACTTCGAATTTAGAGGGGCATCGTAAATTAATCCTACTGGACATGATATCATGCCATGTCACTCAAATGTCTACAACCGAAACCTACAACTGATGCACAAGTCCTAATTGAGAAATGCTCAGTTGCCACAAATTCAATTCAACAAACTTTCCCTCATAATACATTATAACTATAATTGATTCCGCTTATAAATACAATGAACGGTTATTAAACATTAACTTGAGAAATACACTAAGTCTTGAGATTAATTTATTCCAGACTCGAGAAATATATTGAAAAGGACTTAATTTTCGGAGCTACCAAGAAATATTTTGAAATTTTCAGTTGGATTCTTCACGAAAATATTAGTAGTTTAGTCTATGATTACTTAGCAAACAAAATATAGATAATGTACTACACTATACTAGCTACTTCGAGTAAGAAGGTACAGATAAGCTCATTTCTTAACAAAATGAGCTAAAACAACGTGTATTCACTAAAATAATGGAGGTATAATCACAAAATCTTACCAACTCTTCATTATCTAGTAACCCTTGACAAGCAGCTGAATAAACAGACTCCAGATTCGCTTCAAACCACCCAGTCAACTCCTTTTTTGCAGACTCTTTATGGTTGTTGAAATACTTTGCTTTCCCTGGACGACTAAACTCACTAGATTTCAAGACGGCGTTGAGTGAAGATAGCCACGTTAAGAGACAATGGAAAGAACGATCACGTACTCTGGGATCACCATCCGCAGTATGCCACAGCACAACTTCACCAGCTGAACCTGCACTAAGACAAATTTGTGGACTGTTCCATCCAGCTAGAAGGTCAAGACACCCAGAGCGTACGTGAGCAGATGGACACGCGAATGCCTATTCAAAAGATGACAGAAGGTTTACAGCATATTGTGACATCCATCATAGATATATTTTTACAATGCTACCAATAAGTATAAACAGTTTGGTTTCCTAGGTCCAATAGTATTCAAATAAGTCGATAAAGATCCTAAGGAAAACGGATCACTTAGAAACATCCTAACCCTTATAACTGAATCCGAATACAGTACGAATATTACCTGAGTAGAAAGCTTTCATAAAACTGGCACTTCGCTTAATTTTCGAACAACTTCGCTTAATATCCCTTGCATATTGACGTTGATCAAAAAGGATTTCTATACGGATACTCCTGTGAAATACTAACTTTTATTGTGTAAGCAACTGGGATATATTAGTCAAGTACTCTCTACCAACAAAAAAACAGACTACTTGTGTTCATAACGCACTATCATATCGCACTTGTCATATCGTAGAACTAGAGGCGACTTTATTACAGTTTTCAAACTGCTTAGTGATAAATTTGCACCTAAAATGCCCTTATTTTTCTTATCTTCCAAAACAGAGAATTTACGAGGACACTCCAAAAAAGTTCACAAGCCCAGAACAAATTACTTGTCAGCTGACTATCGACTTTCCCATCGAATCATCAACGAATGGAATTCATTACCTCAGCACGTGGTTGAGGCTCCATCCGTCGACTCTTTCGAAAGAAAGTTGGATCAACTGAGAGATCACAATTGCCAGGACTAGCACAGGCCATCAAGCCTCCTGTCCTTTCCAAATTGAAACTGAAACTAAAATTATGCCATCACAAGTTACGGATATTCTAAGCAGTGTAAAATTTAGAAAAACGGCTCACGAATTAGGAGTGGTAGACTTTTGTTGCTCTCAAGAGGACTGGCTGTCATTGAAAATTGAGTGTGCTGAAAGATATAAAAGTCACGAGTTCAGTCTTTAGCAATTATGAGAGTAGGTCGTTCATTAACACAAGCTACAATAATTAATGCTTGTGGCTTGCTATATAATGACTGAACAGAAGCGATATATTTCGTACACTGTACTTTGAACACACATGATATAAAAAGCTAAAATAACTTTTGTGAGTCATGGTATTTATCCTTTATTGTTAGAGTAACACTCATCAAAACTCTAAATTCCCCGACTATTACTGTCTTTTTAATACCTCATTAATTACTCCTAACACCGATAGCTCTTGAGTAGCAGTTGGTGGGAGAGCCCGTAACCTCGTTAGGAACTTTTCACACTCTGAGATCAACATTAATTGTAACCCGCCTACCGCTTGACCTTGAAGAGGTCACAACTCTCCCTGTCCAAAGTGTCAGGAAACCGCTGGGTGCTTAGAGTCTTCACCTGGGTCGTGGCAGGATGTCCTTCATTTCAGAAATATGTGATTCATGTTATATTCCGTTTGAGACTGAAGAGGAAAGGCGAACAAATCGATAGCAAGAAAATTAACCGCGAAGCGGTATTTTTAGTAATCTCTTTTTACTAGTGAAACCTATGTAAAAGTTGAACCTTGTTTCGAGATATTTGAACATAAGGTACCGTCATTGATGCTTCCGTCAAGGAGTTCTACTGTCTACTGAAGAGAATAACATAATAGCTCGCACAACTTTTTCAGTTTTTTTACGGCGCGCTATCTAAAAGAACAGTGGTATTGTTTCTCGTTGAGTTAATTAACTGTTTTGATCGTAAATTACTCATCAAAACTACTGTTTACACCTTAATTGAATCTACTCCAGTTAAAGTGTTATTGTATTGAGTGTTTCGACTTTGCTTTTGTGTATTTGTTGCATCGAAACATACTTGGTCGACTTTTACTTGATTTTTTAGTTAAGGTTTGAAAATTCTTTCACATATCCTGTTTGTGTCACCATTGTGGTGGATTTTCAAGATGGCCAGCTCTGCTCATAAATGTGCATAACCATATTGCTTATTCCCCGTGGAGGAAGGTATGCAATGTAATGAGTGTAATAAGTGGTTCCATATGATGTGCACTCGATTAGGCCCCACTGCACATAAAAGGTGCTCAAAGCCTAACCCTCACTGGCTTTGTAGTTTTTGTTGCTCGAGAAAAACACTACTCATCCAGGACGCAATTAGCCTCCTGATGTTGGCTAATAAGAAGGTTGATGAGAGCTGTGCTGGTAAGATTGGTACTGATGGCGTAGATTGCGTTAGTGTCGTAAGTGCTGGCAGGGCGCAAGCCAAGCATCTAACTGTGTAACCCGCAATTAAACCTACCCCGAAACAATCAATGGGTGACACTTCATTAGATTTTGGTGGCCATATTGCTACAGCAGCAACCGGTGATCCAGATAAAATAATTACGACTGACGGAATATGGGTGACGAAGAAACGCAGAAGAGTAGAGAAGATAGCCAAAACTAATGACCGTTTACTTGATAAGTCATTGGTGGACTCTCAGACCACTCCACCAAATTCCCAAAGTAAAGCCTCGTCTAACATTGTTGTCAGTCACTCGCTCGACTCCCATGACTCTGTTGCAATAAAAACTAATCGTAAGATACCTGTAGTTAATATACAGGATCTAACGTCACGATTAAAAGCTGTGAACACGATTTCAAAAGAAGCTAAACTCCTTCCTAGTTTAATTATTTAGAATCTAGAGGAGTCGAAAGACAATGACTCTGCTAAGAGACATGCACATGATCTGCAGTTAGTGGAATCCGTGGTAAGAAATCTACTACCTGACGAGGTTCCAGGATGTACATATCACGAAAGTAACACGACTCGGCAAATGGGTTGGAGGCGAGACCCAACCAAGAAGAGTCTTGAAACTGGTTCTCGGAATTTTGAAGAAGGAGATATATTATTGAAAAACGCACTAAAAATTCGTGATTCAAATATTCGCTTGAGGATCGAATCAAGTGGAAGAATGCTCTTACGGAGTTGAGGACCCGCAAATTAAATGGCGAAAATAACCTTACTATTAAGGGTTTTCGGGTAGTCAGGTCTTGGAAGCCAATGCTTCCGAGGCCTGTATGGGTAGAACGAATGATTACCAGAACGCCTTAAGTGTGTGCTACACAAACGCTCGTAGTCTTAGAAATACAACATCCGAGTTAAGTCTGATGGTGGAAGAATTATGTCCCGATATAATCGTTGTTACAGAAACTTGGTTCACCGTGATATAGACTGTTCTCCCATCATTGCAGGCTATATCTGTATTAGAAGTGATAGAGTTTCAAGTCGCAAAGGGGGAGGTTTAATATTATACGTTAGGGATCACTTTCGTATACAATCAACAATATCGGAGGCTCATATCAGTGGCACATGTGAGGTTGCATGTTGTAAGATTAAATCTAGAAGTGGGTTAGTGACTAAAGGGGGAATATACCGTAGTCCGTTTTGTCTTGCTGACGACTTTATCCTAAGACCGTAACGTCGCCGTTTATCCCATTGTCAGCACGTAAGCTATCACATTGCCCTCCATGAATTAATAAGGAAACCCGGAATCTGTTAAAGCGTAGGACACACTTCTAGGACTTATTCTTGTTGACAGGTCATGCATATTTTAAGCGTGAGTACCAAAAATTCTGTAATATCTGTAAGAAAACCACAGCTAAATCCCGTACTACTTACGAAGGGCAGTTAGTATATGACGGCCGGACTTGTCCGAAACGACTGTCTTCGTATGTTTAACGGCGAATGAAACGTAATGATGGTATTCTCCCGTTACTGTTACACTAAAATTCAGATTTACTATCTGAATCAGATCGGGCAAAAGCTAAGGCTTTCTCAGACTATTTTAGCGAAGTATACTCTACGTTTATTGTAACAAATACTTGTCCCACTCACACCGAGATAACAGTCATTGAATCTGTACAGGTGACTGAGGAAACTGTCCTTCCGTTGATAACTAACTTCAAACCTTGTAAGATACCGGGCTCTGAGGGGTTACATCCACGGTTGCTGTCATCTCTTGCAGACATTATTTCAAAACCGCTTTCGACACTCTTCAACATGCCACTTTCCCTCACTCAACTCTCTAGAGATTGGAAAGATACTACAGTCAGTCCTATATTCGAGGATGATCAGAGACAGATCGTATCGAACTACTGACCTGTCAGTCTAACCAGCATAGTCGTTAGGTTACTTGAAAAGATAACTCGGGTTAGGTTGCTAAGCCACATAGATTTACACAATCTGTTAGCTCCTGAGCAATACGGATATCGTAACAAGCGTTCATGCTTGACTAACTTACTTATTGCGAGAGAGGATTGGACAGCAGCCCTAGATAACGGTCTGTCTGTCGATATGATATTCATAGATTTTAGCAAAGCATTTGACAAGGTTTCACACGTAGGTGTGATGCAGAAGCTCAAGAGCTTCGAAATAATAGATACTGTACATGAGTGGATAGGAAACTTCTTACGTGACCGCAGACAGAGAGTGAGGGTCAACGGAATGCTATCTGATTGGAAGCCAGTCAAAAGTGGTGCACCCCATGGCACCATCCTAGGCCCTCTGCTCTTCCTTCTCTACGTTAATGAGTTACCGCTGTTGCTTAGGTCGTCGACATTATTGTTTGCGGATGATGTAAAAATCTGGAGAACAATAGAAAGTGAGGCTGATCATCTGGATCTTCAAGCTGACTTAGACGACTTAGTTAGATGGGCTCGAGGTTGGGGCTTAGAAATCAATTCTAGGAAGAGTGTACTAGTGCACATCGGTCACGGTAATAGTTACCGTTATACTTTGAGGGTAAACCTCTTCCATGTGCTCAAGGACATAAAGACTTAGGAGTAGTAATAAGTCATGATTTAAAAACAACTACGCATTGCAACGCAGCCGCTGTCAAAGGTTTTCATGCTTTATGGTCACTTCACCGAGCGTTCGACTCTTTTGACGAGAAAATGTTTCGAATTTTATACCCCACTTATGTAAGACTTTCGTGCCTATAGGTAACCTTCGTGCTATCGATAGAAGAAACCAGACAAGTAGTGAATAGGTCTTTATTTAGATCTTCGCGTAGTCACAGTGGAGCGTGGGATTATTTGTTCAGACAAACAAAGCCTCTCAACATTCAATATAAGATAATAGGAAATATAACGCCTATACAAAATAAGGAAGTGAATGAATACTTGATCTACTCTGTTTTGGAATATGCCTGGTGTTTGAGGTCAACTCTTAACCAACCAACCTAAGCTGTTACAAGACCACATTTAGAGTAGTGTATCCAAGCAGCTAGCCCATGTCTAACTCACTTGAGTGTGCCAGCGTGTGGGAACGAAATTAGTGAAGGGTCTTTCTAAACTACCTTGCGGTGAGCGTTCTAAATGCTTAAAACTTCCCCCCTTGTCGTATCGTAGGATGCGAGGTGACCTTATACTGGCATTTCGTATCTTTAATTATGATTTGGGTGTTAATATGTCTTATCTTTGTGTTAACTACAACACTAAAAATCTCTGAGGTCGTAGCAAGAAGGTTCATAAACCGCGATCTAATAAACTTAAAGTGGGGCCCCTTTTTTCTCACCGGGTAGTCAGTGATTGGAAAGCCTTACCTGAAAAAGTGGTATTGTGGTGCGTGCTACTTATATTGATATAAGTAGTATATAACTTGAGTTAAAAGAACGTAATGTCTGGCAGCAGAAGATGGAGAAGATCAAGAAAGGAAGTGCAAGAACACAATGGAATTTGTAAGAAATCGCATGAACAATGAAATGTGAGACAATGGGTTGAGGTTTGCAACAGCAACAGTCCGGTTTGATATGATGGAATGATATTTTGCAAGTTAACGATTTACTATATGGTTTTTCTATTTTACCAAGTAATTCTGTAATTTGTGCTAAATAAAATTTTAGTTGTCGTCACCCGTGTTCTCCTTCACTACAGTATCAGCCCTATCAGTGAATATTTTCAAGGAGAAGCTGGATCTTCGCTGGTAGGAAATCTGTCAGCATTAACACAGGTTCACCAACCTACTATCCTTATTACTGAGGGGTGGAGACTGAAGTTTGGAAAATATAGGAGGCTTGATGGCCTGTGTTAGTCCTGGCAATTGTGATCTCTCAGTTGATCCAACTTTCTTTCGAAAGAGTCGACGGATGGAGCCTCAATCACGTGCTGAGGTAATGAATTCCATTCGTTGATGATTCGATGGGAAAGTCGATAGTCAGCTGACAAGTAATTTGTTCTGGGCTTGTGAAGTTTTTTGGAGTGTCCTCGTAAATTCTCTGTTTTGGAAGATAAGAAAAATAAGGGCATTTTAGGTGCAAATTTATCACTAAGCAATTTGATATACCGATTCATGTAATAGTCCTCGATGTCGCAAAAAGCCCTTGAAACAGTACCTAATGTAATTTTTATAGCAAATTTCTCAAAGATGCGTTTATTTAGGCTCACAAAATACCTTGAAAATGGGACGTTTCATGTCAAAGTAATCGGAAGGTCCCATTATCAGGAGTTTCACAAAGAGCAAACTTAGGCCCACTGTTGTTCTTGATCTTTAAAATTAGCTCGGTGACAACGATGTACGGAGTCAATGTAGAGATCTGAGGATTCACACAAGGCAAAGAGGATATACTTGAGCTTCGAAACACACACTAAAACGATAGATGAATATTCAGTGGACAATTGGTTACAACTGAACCTGCTGAAGTGTCGTGTCATGAGAATTCTGCCTTATTTAACTAATCAATTACACCCTCAATGAAATCCGCTTTCGATCGTCTCTTCAGAGAGTGATTTTGGGCTTACAACCTCGGAGAGTCGATGATACCAAAGCAAACTCAACACTTGATATTATGGGAAAACAACTGGGCTCAATCATCATAGATTTGTTCCTAAAACCGTACCCATGGCCCCCACTTTCAAGTTAATAACGTCGAACCACCCCCTTTCTCTTCCAAAGTGATCTCTTAGACCAAGTACAGAGTGAAAGCTTCTTCTACTCCGTTCACAACCATTTGAACCATTTGAAAACATTCACTGAAACTACAAGTTATACGAACTGACTAAAATCAGCACAGTAAAGTGTTTAACTGCCCCCAATTGCACTTAATCAAATACCTTGAACCGCACCAAAACAAAAAGAAATGAAATCAATTGGTTTATAAAAGCTTGTAGCGTGGCGTCGAGTCGAGACTAACTATGAACACCACTACCAAGAAACACGTGCCAAGTAAATAAGAAGGCGAAGGTTGAACGTAACCAAATAAATCCATAAAATCCCCGAGAAGCCAAATATCAGGAGGCAGTTAATGGACCAAGTCGAGATATATTTTCTGGCGATCTCGTGGTATCGAAAGGATACCGAGATCGTGCCAGGATACAAGCTTGGTTACAGAACGTAACCGAATTCGCGCGGAGTCACAATCAAAGTGTAAGAATAAGAATGGAAGCACAATATAGCTGTCATTAGCACAGTCAAACAAAAGCACATTAAAATAAACACTGGTACAGTTGGTTATAATAATATTGTTTTTATTAAACCGGTCGTGTTCTCGTGATAAATGTGAGTCACTACAAGCTCAGAACAAAGATATTGAACTATGGAATTCTGTGATTCATCGAATGACCAGTAACTGAAATGGCATACACAAACAAGTGAGTTCGGCCGCATCAGTAATCATCTTTAAGAACAAGTCGGGTCTTCACTGGGAAATAAGCTTCAAGGAACAACATAGGTTCAGCGACCTACTATCCTTGTAACTGGAGCCTGAAGCGGCTAATTTGCCCCGCTCGTTACGGTGTATTGCCTTCTCGAGACTACTGTTCCTAGTTGTTTTTACCGTTCTGTAGCTCTTAGTAGTGATCTATGAGTAATTTTTTGTATCTTACTTGTATCGGCTGGATTAAAGCATCTCTGATCTTTCAGAAAATAGAATTCAATCTATTTTTCCTTAATTTTATAACATTTCATTACTTTACTCGAGCATCATCCTCAGCTGCCGTTCATTCGTTTTATCAGTTGTGTTCGATCATTTCGCACATCAAAGGAAATGGGTTTTTGTAACTAGGGTAAAGCGCTAGGCCAGTTACTTGTTATAATTAAAGAAAGACCAGTATACACCACTATTAAATCGAAACTATCTGAAAAGTAGACTGAGTTTATCTCTACCTTACTTATTTTGTCAATATTAGTACTGGAATAAATTAGAATGTACAATACTTGGCATAAATTGATCAATTACTTATGCATGTATACAATTCACGACATCAATAGATTAGGCTGTTTTTAATATAGGGGTGAAGATGTATAGCACAGAGAAGCTCCACCATTAGACTGCTTTAAATAAAAATTACTGTCAAGTCACTGAGTTATAAATTTTCTCTTGGCTAACAGTTTCTTATGAATTACTATCATCCTTGATGCTGTGTATTTTCTAGAAAAGGTTCAATGCAATTTCGCAAAGTAATTTGTTACAGTTATGCACATATTCAACCGACTCTAATCTACAGTTCATTTCGCAGTCTGTCGACTTCATCACAATTATTTAAACACCAGCAGCAAAGATATCGTGAGGCTAAAGTAACTGTAAATGAAAAGTCGAAGAGTAGACGAGATGCTGCTCGTGAACTATTGATGAAAACAAATAGGACGAAGTGGGAGAAGGAAATGGCTCAATTAAATGTTTTGAAAGGTCGAATTCCAACTTCCGATACTTACTTAATATCTGAATTTGAGCCGAAAAAATACAGTTTGTCAGAAGCTGTTGAGCTACTGCGTGAAAGTGCCCAGCCGGATATGTATGATTGTATGGATAATCCGGTTCGAGTTAAGGTATGACGTTTTTGCAACCTTTCTGTATTCTAAGTTACGTCAGAATTCTTTTCTGAGCTATGAATATTATTGTGCTTAGACTACTTATTGTGTTACAAAACTAAAACTTGGGACTAGGTATATGTCAAGTTATCTTCATAGCTTGGATTTCAACATCTAGACCATATTTTCATCTACAATGCTAACTAGTTAGTGTAGTCGTAGAGACCGACTAACTGTCTGGTTTTGCGTATCCAATGTTTCAACTAGACTATCTAGGTCCCGCTATTTTGAACCTAAATTCACTTCTCATCCGGCCTTCAAGATCATTTGAACCATTAAAAAATACTTCTCTTCACATAACATATTTTATCAGTAAAGTCTGTAGTTAGGCGAAGCTTTTTTAACTTAATCACTTATAAATGTTAGTGTAATTTAGAATGTGAATTTCTTTTCATTAAGCCTTAATGAGTTTTAAAATTTCTTGTAACTGACTGACTAATAAATATATGAATGTATACTTTATATTAACCGAATCTGTCTATACGTTTAATAAGAAGTCTGTTGTTGAGTTCATCCCGAATAGTGACTCAGTGATTTGGGTGTTCGACTGTCTCACTAAGTCATAGGTTCAAATTTCCCTCCATCGACTTCGATCTGGGAAACCGGGTAGAGTCATTAGCCCTTGCACTTAAAGTGTAGCTCATGCACAGGTACCTGGGGTTTGAATGAACTTAATTTGATTACACTGAAGTATTGACTTACAATCTTTTGTATAATTTATACGGAAACAAACTTTGCGGGAGTGGTTTTGTCTTTTTATAGAGCAATGATCACATATTCATTGTTATCATTTCATTTAAAGGGTCCTAATTTTTCATTACACGTTATTTCATAACACATCTTGCGTAATCTGCGAAATACCAAGGGGTTTTTTAGTTCTCATCATAGTATCAGGTTTATACCTTAGTAACTTCCACATACATTATATAAATAATTTCGCAAACTAGGTACGTCAATGGCTTCAGTGTACGGTGTTAGAACTCTTTCATCCTGATATATGTACATAAAATTGTTGTCTTTCTGTGAGGTATATGTATTTTTGTACTCACGTTTTATTCTATAAGGGGCCAATTATTTTCCAAATTATTTTGAAGTTTCCACTCCTAGTAAACCAGTCATCATTTTAGTCTTCAACAAACAATACATCAATAGCAAAACTTTTCAAAGTTCTATGTTAAGTTACTTACTGTCTACTCAAAGTTGCACTGGTAACGCTAAATGATTCCATATTACAGAACCAATAAATAACTACTTTAGAAATTCCTTCAGTCAGTCATATACAACGTAGAATATGGCATATATATGCATTAGTTCCAGTTGCTACACCACATTAGTACAGAGGGGAAATTATCAAAATAAATAATAGATTATCAGAAGTGGTATTAACACTTCCGATATCAATAACAGTGAAAAATATTACTTATAGAAAGAAGAAGTATGAGAAAACTCCGCAACTCGGAATCTAAGGGTAGACATAGAGTTAATGTAGCTGTTTCATTGCGAACGATTCTGAGTCACATCACTCAATGAGAATCGCGCAGACCCCAGACACGTAGTCTGTACCTGTTAACATGGCTCAGTTTAGTATTCACTAGATTTATGGGTTGATACTTCTCCTTGTTTTGTCCTCCCTAAGCTTTCTTCCAGCGTAATTCTACGCCGGTTTGGCATGCTTAACAAAATCTCTAACCACCCCAGTTGGTGAAGATTCACTACATCATCAACCGACTTACCATATTTGCCTAGTACATTACGCTTAACCTCGACATTGCTTGCCCGATGTTCCCGAAATACATGAGCAATTTTTCGAAGGCACCCGTGATCACGCATCGATGAACTGTTACTTTCATCCATTTTGAATGGCTATGTCTCATATTCATAGAGTATAACGGAGTGGGTTGTAAATCAGTTCTTTGGTTTACATACGGACGTCTCACCTAGGCAAATCTATGCAATATTTCGTTAGACACCAAATCCCCAGTGCCTACGAGACTATTCAGGATTTAAAAATGTTACACAAGCTAGAACTTTGGATGTCAAAAAAGCTGTTAATTGGATTAGTATTTATAAGTAGGAAGTAATAATAATCACAGACCATGAAAACACAATAAATGAATGAATTAATGCATGCTAAGAATGTTTATAATACTCATGGTTTTCTCCCCTTTATTATTCGAGGGATACTTTATCAATTAGGTCTCCTTGACAAAGTTTTACTTGAAGAGAGTCGTTTTCTTCTGCGTGTTATCTGCATATACAATCGTAAACATTTCACAAATTTCCTGACCGTTTTTCCCTAGTTTCATGAACAACCTTATAATAATCATTCGCTTATTTATTAGGCATTTATGTGTTCCATCATTGTTCTCACAATAATAGTCATCGGAACTAGAGGCAGCTGTATTTTGGAATATCATCGTTTTCTCAATAGGACTATGTTTTCCTAATCGAATTCACTTTCTATAATCAGCATCTTTTGTGAACTTCATAGGTTAGCATGTTGTTAAAATATCCCGAATGAGCATAAACTGTGTACCCAATTTAAAAATGTATGTAGACCTTTAATATAGTTCTATTCTCACTCTCACTATTCATGGTATGATGGTAGATAAGTGTTTAAGTCAACTCACCCTTCAACATCAGTTTTATTAGGTAGGTGCGAATCTACATTCCACATACATCAGTGTTTAAGCAACCAGTTCATATCACTCTAGATGTGATCACATGTAAATATCATAATTCAAAGTTGGTTATACCTTAAGAAACCTCTACCTTTGGTAACTGAGTTACATTACTTCCTTATTATACAGTAACGATCCAATAAGTTTACCCATTTAAAGTTGTGAATTTTATGGTTGTATTGTTTTCTGTATTTCATGGGGTTCACACACACAGGTTACGCTCAATATGTGTACAAAGAAGAAGACAAGGTTCATACCGAAATTTGAAAGTAATCTCGTTCTACCAAATCTATTAGATTTTATGCCTGCTCGTCGAGTATTGGTCATATGTCAAGTAAGTTAAAGGAGAAACTCACATATAAAAGTAACTTTTGTGTTGATAAAAACCGGGGGGGGTATGAACTAAGTTTGTTAGTTAGGTGTTAATTTAGTTGGAGGTTGAACTAATTATGGTTGCTTTGTGCTCCAATCGTTTATTTGTTGAATAATCTACTCTTTTGGCTAGTAACAATCTTGTATTTGATCTCAACTAGAGCCCCTAAATATCCTGATACCTCCGACCGTGGGGAGAATCAGCTCTTCCTCTCGAGGTCCTCTCACATGGCCACTCGTATACAGCCACTCCTAGGGAAGTCCTGCTCAGTGCCTTCTCGTGGTGAGGGTGTTGTTTACGAAATTGAGAGGGAAAAAAAGCGAATATCCGGAGATCTAACCAGGTTGATGGACTCACCTAGGGGGGTTGTAAAACACTGAATCCAAACCTATTTTGCACATGGTCTTCAGGATCCTGAGGGAAGAAATGGCGTATAACCTTATTTTTGGTGACCGGCTACCATGGGACTGCATCTCCTAACGTTGCTCAACTGACTTGTGGATTAGACCTCTGGATGAAAGGCTCCGGGTGTGTGACCCCCTAAGAAAACCATCTGTTTCGGTTTGGGCTCCGAGCAATATTTCAACCCTTACACAAGTCGAATGACGAAGTGCGGCGCACAAATATTTGGTACTTTCTTGTACCAATGTTTACGTGTTTAAATAAATAAATGAAATAGAGTTTGTACCATCACATTCGCTGCATACATTATCAATATAGCCCGTTATTATAACTCTCAAATCCTATTTTTTATCTTCCAAACTATTTTTTGTATTACATAGTTACTGTCACTTCTTTTACCGGATATTATTTTAGTAGGTCAGTTGCGCGATTATCTTTTCCAATCCATTTTAGTGGTTAACACCCTTCAGTTTTGTTTGTTTGTTATTTACATCATTCCATTTCATTGTTTGATTACTTCACCAATCATATTGTTGTAATATCTGTAGTTCACATCATAAACTGGCAAAGTCATGAATGTCCTATATTAGAAAGAAACAGGAGTCTAATGCTGTTTATCCTATTCTTTTTCAATGATTACCCAAAAAATCTCAAATTGTTATGAAACATCATTTATAAATTGACATTGTCGATTTGTTTCTCGATTAAATACATAATTTTTAATTGTACACAATTATTATTATTATTACTACTGTTAATACTATTATCAGAATTCAGATGATCGTGAGGCATATTTAACTGCTGGTGCTTATGATGCTGGTGGATCAGCACTTATTCAACGTATAAGTCAAGGTCACTACCATTGGGGTGAATATGATACTGTTGTCGCTCATCAAAGTTGGGAAAGTCAGGTGACAAAATTACGACATATTTTAAAAGAAAGATTACCGACAATAAAAAATGGTAAGAGTTTTCATCTTTCTTGTGACATAATTTCAAATATGATGTTGTTTTTAAACAGTTTTCACTGTTTGTTGTATTGTATTATCAAGCTTCTTGATGGATCTGTGTAGTTTTAATTGAGATCATGAACCGATTGATGTTAGATCACCAGTGAAAACCTGGAAGCACTCGACGGCCGTTTCGTCCTACTGTGGGACTCCTCAGCAGTGTGCATCCACGATCCTGTTCGCGGGATTGGAACTTAGGACTTGTCGGTTTCGCGTGCAAACGCTCAACCTCTAGACCACTGAGGTGGCCGGCATCCAACGGTGTTAATGTCTAACCTCTAACCAGTTCGCGAAATCGCGCGACCATTTTCCATTTTATTGAGGTATATACTTGTCTCTACCCGACGCGGATCTGTGTAGGTTGAACAAGTAATATATAGCAGTATTGTTTGAATAATATTTTTTGGAATAATAGGTGACACTATAATTTCCTGGAGACCTTGAGAATGTCCAGTTACTTACTAATGCTAAATGAGGGTTTTAAATTAGTATGAAGAATTAAGATTAGGATTTGTAGTTGGACGTTAGTGTTAAGAATTAGAGTTAGGTTCTTTGTCACAAACTGACATCAGCAATAATTCCAAAATGCTACTTAACCATATGGATGGGTAAATTTCTCGCCAAAATTAAGCACCTTCTGTCTTAAACCTGATTTGTTCGTCCATAAATTATCGTCTCACCAAACAACTGAATAGCTCTTAAAATCCTGAATTCAAAACGCAATAAGATACTATTACTTTTGGCAATATAAGTAAATGTACTTTACAAACCTCAATTCATGAGGTCTATAAGGTACTCATATGTGTCAAGATTCAATCAGAGAAGAGGTACTTCCTACATTGATTACGTAATAATTATTTCTGAAAAAAACGTACGACAAATTAGGTAGCTTTGTCAATCCAACAATATGAACTAACAAATTGAAATGTGAACGTTTTTTCCTTTGCTGTAAAGAATAACCCGATTAATTAGGTCAAAGGTATTATCCCACTGTGATTTTACCGCTTTTCACCGATGTTTTATAAATAAACACTGTTTCCTAACTGTCTGATAACTCACTTCAAGATTGTCAGTATCTAGTTTACTTTTACCCAACACCATTGAGATAGATTCTGTGTTCAAAAATGAATAACGATTGCCTGAGTTACTGAATATTAGTAAGTAGTATAATTAATCCACAAAAGGAATGGAGATGGAAAAGGATTGAGGGTAATATATTTGCAAACAAAATGAAGAGCTATTACCAACATTACAATCTATTATTAATTGTATTTTATCAATTAAAAGTGGATAACTGTTGGGGAACAAACTTATCGATCGACTTTACTCAATCTGTGAGTTTAGTTAAAGCACAGTTGTTTTCCTGAAAAGAACATAAATGACAAGTTAACCGGGGTATTATTCTCTATTGACAGTTAAAAGAAGGCTAAACATAGGCATCGTTAACAAGAGCATATCTTTCAGCCAATGTAGTCGCAGTGTGAATAACAATATATTCCTTTGAGCACTCGAATATCGTTAAGTATCTTTTTTTATCTTACTTCCAGTTTTCATCATGATGATGATGATGTTGAGATTATTGAATTTCATTGGAATCAAGAATCAGTCAATGTTAGACCACCATTGAGAACCTGAAAACACTGGACGGCCGTTTCACCCCAGTATAGTGGTGGTCTAACATTGATCGGTTCATGGTTTCAATGAAATTACTTCCAATTGCTTGTATAAGTTTATGTGTATTTACCAAGGTAATTAGTTTGGTAGGGTCGAAAGTAAAGCCTAGCGTAGTATTCTACCTTACTTAAGAAGAAGGAAATCCTTCAGCAATGAAATTTATAAGCAGCTCGGCAACATCAGATAGCTTAAAGTGATTTCGAATCCCGGTTGTGTCTTATTGCCTGTGTTGGATGTATATGAGATATGAGTTAGTGATGTGCAGTATATGTTGGTATGTGTATGGGGCCAGGCCAATATAGTATTCGGCACAGTAGGTAGCGCATTCGGCCACCAGGGGTGAGGATGTTAATAGCTGGCTGGACTGGGCCTGCCCACGTCGACTGGGTAGGGGAAAACTCCCAAGCCTTGTCCAGTCGACTGCGACCACATTGGCTCGGCACCAATTTGGCAGATAGCGGCTCCCTCTTCATTGCTCTCTCATTCTCTATATCCTCCCTTGCACACACAATACACTCATTCACATTGTCCTTAACTTTATTACACTCAATCCGGTCATTATCCCAATATGATACACACATCAATTATTTCCATTTCCATCCGTCCTTTCATCCAGTCATCCAATGAGTCCGCATCAATTCCACTTCAGTTTCACCACATTTTATCAAACACTCGCCCGATCGTTCCACATACTCGTCACATCCTGCTTATCTCTTCACTCTACGATGACTATCTTCTCACTCATAGCATGCATAAAGTATTGAATTGGTTGATCAGCTGGAAGCTGTGATATATCCGTTTTATTATGGCCAACAAGTTTATCATACATACTACGAATCACTATCACCAGTGATATGTTGATTTTGCATGGATATTTTAGAAAAGGAATGAATATCCCCTGAAAATGGTGTATCGGTTTATTGATTAGATTTAAACTGAAATACCGATAATTGCACTAACTTGTATTCTTAACTGTAGTACGTGAAACTTGCTTGTTGAGTGAAAATTAGTGCTGGATGATGATGATAAATTAGTGAATATTTGTTGAAGAGATTCCGACATAACTTTACCTTGTTGAGGTATCCTGCATCGTTGTATCTCAACCGTAGCTGCCACCTTGACTTACGAGGTAGTGGGGCTTACCTATCATGATGAACATATCAAGTTTTATTGGCTGAAATATTTGTTTGTTTGGGCCCAACCATAACTGACAGGTCGATTGAATAGCGGCAAGGCTAAAAGCACCAAACATTAGGTCCGGAGACGAAGTCTGATTGTTGACCGTACAAGGATGTGACAACAGTATGGTGTTTCCTTCATATAATTAGCATCCATAACAACGCCACCTTAACACAATGGCATGAATGGGTTAGGAAAGGTCAGCGTTGTCATATCTCACCTTGCGTCACAGATATCCTTCGCGTGTTTTAAGGCTTTTGAAATGTGGAACTAATGCATCATGAACCTCTCTCAAAATTCCATATGTGACCTGCATTAAGCAGTTGTCTCTTTGGCTTAACAGTTACTCTCTTAAATCATCAATACCACAACTAATTCGGTTTCCTTCTCAAGGTAACTCAAGAGGATGTATTCCTCCGCGATTTTGGCGACCGGGCGGTAACATTCGCCCTCATATCTTTAACAACACTCGAGATCACTGACTGATCACTACACCTGCCTCTTTGGCACAATAAATTTTAACATTGGCGATCCAGTGGTTATGATATTTGACTTTCAGCCACTACTCTTCAATTTCCAACCCCACTCTACTTTGATTTAGGCAGTTACCATTTTCAATCAAGGAAAGTTTTTGCTTGTTGTCAAGCGTTCAATAAGTTGACTGTCTTATTAAATAAAAATCTTTATTCATGTATATGTATGTATTTAGGTAGATTTGGTGAAGATGTGATGAAACTGATGTCAATCCATTCGAATAGTATTCAACTGGAATCAACCTCCATTGATGGTGTTCCTGAAATTGGATTACTGGATATAATTTTGGGTCAGGTATTAACCTACTTCATTATATTATTATTATTATCATTATTAAAAATCATTTTTTCAAACTCACATAACAGTCCCCTATGATGTCATACCATTCATTCTATCGTTATGTGAGATCAACACCAACCGAGGATGTGCACTATTGCATGGATATTAATTTTCATCAAGTTATGAATCTTCATTAACGGATGTAGCTAAAACATGTGTTGCATTTATCTAATGTCAGCCTATGTCCACACATAATGTCAAGTGTACTGTAATGAATAGGTTGAAAAAAGCCAGGCGCGGCCAAACGAAGTTAATGTGATCAGTCTATGAATTTTATTGACTCCTGATATGAAACCATGTGAGTTCTGGTCTATTGGAAAAAAATAGTTAGAAACCCTTAGGCGATGTGGTTCACGGTTGGTTGTAGCGTGTTGTGTAACAGATAATTTGTCTCTTTTTGTCTATCCATCAAGAGTTTCAATATTATTCCACACTTTTTATTTCACGAGAATGTACCACAAAGTACTATTGAAATCCAGAAAGCACTACCCAGATGTTTTGTCGTAGTGCGAGGCTCCTAGACATTGGGCACCTACGACCTTATCTGAAATCAAAATGAGGATCTTTATGTTTAGAGAATTTCTTGAGTATTTTTCAAACATCCATTAACAACTGTTAAAGGTTAGTCCCTGTGATTATTTGACAAATCTTGTATATATTCTTGTGGAGTTTATAAAGAGGTTTATATATTTTTGTTGTTGATGATTTACATATTCTGACTGTGCTAATGTGGTATGGCAACTCGAACTGATGTATGTACGTACGAAGTTCTACGTTGTTACTGACTGACTGACATTCTGAGTACTAGATTTCATTACCTTATGTGTTTCATTTCTTTGAATATCAGTAGTCTACTTCTTTAAATCTTGTATTAATTCTTCTAGCTCTCATGGGATTTCAATCGATTAGAAGAGAATTTACGTAGTTATTTGGAATGTATTGAATCACAAAAGTCATCTAGAATTATAAGTAAGAAATGAATAGATTATATTGTTTCATCTTACGTTTTGTATTCGATGTAAAAAGATAAATTTAATTGTTTAAAGTCTTGCTTGATCACTGCCTTCTCGTGGCGGGGGTGTTGTTTACGAAATTGAAAGGACGAAAAGCGAACGTCCGGCGTTTTAACCGGATCCCTAACCAATGGTGCACATGGGCTCCACTATCCTGCGGGAACAAATGGCGTATGAACCAATTGTTGGTCACCGGCTTCCATGGGACTGTATCACCTCACAATGCTCCATTGCATTGTGGATCAGACCTTTAGGTCAAAGGCTCGGGGGTGGCCTCCTAAGAAAATCACCTGCTTCGGTCTGGGCACCCGGGAAGTATCCCAGCCCTCACACAAATCGAATGGTTTATGTGACGCATATCTATTTGGTGCCTCCTTGTACCAATGTTTATGTGTTTAAATAAATAATAAATTAAAGTCTTGCTTGATACTTGGATGCTTCATACTAGTTGGGATTCATCATTCAGTCACAACGTAGAAATTCGTACGTACGTACATCAGTTCAAGTTGCTATACCACATTAGCACAGAGATGCAGTTGTCGATTCAAATCCCATAGTGGTAGGGGTAGTAAAAGTATAAGCAGTAATCGGAAACATAAGGGTTTGAAAATGTTATTCATCGAGTACAAACCAGTGAAATAAATTTGGAAAGAGAAAAAAAGGAACATGAAGGACTCGGAAGATTAGAATTTTGGAGAACGCAAAGAGTAGGATTCATCAACAATAGATTTATCTGTATTGTGCATATTTCTCATATCCAAATGTCTAGTTTCATTAGTCATTTAATAGATTTCATAATATTACTACTTATTAAAGACAATGAATGTTGGTAAATAATAAACATCTATTTTGGCCTAGTTCAAGATTTGTTCGGCTAATAAAGTAAGTAATGAACCTTCATCGACTGAAGTATCGTCAACCACTTCATACTTCGACATACTATGTTTACTGGTGTAAAAGTAGGTTAAGGGAAATCTGGAGACGAATAAAGTAAAATGTGGTATGAAGTTCATGAAGTCATTGATAATTGAACAGAGTTGTATTGATAGGCTTAAACTATCTGGTTGAACTCTGCGCTCTTGTGAATGATCCCAGTGACATTTATCATTATTTATTTATTTATTTTAACACATAGATATTGGTACAAGGAGGCACCAAATACATATGCGCCACACAAATATCATTTTATATGTGTGAGGGCTGTGATACTGCCCGAGTGCCCAGACCGAAGCAGGTGGTTTTCTTAGGGGGCCACTCCCCGAGCCTTCGGCCTGAAGGTCTGATCCACAATGCAATGGAGCATCGTAAGGAGATGCAGTTCCATGGAAGCCGGTGACCAACAATTGGTTCATACGCCATTTGTTCCCTCAGGATACTGGAGCCCATGTGCACCATTGGTTTGGGATCCAGTTAAAGCGCCGGACATTCGCTTTTCGTCCTCTCATTTTCGTAAACAACACCCGTGGCACGAGAAGGCAGTGAGTAGGACTTCCCTGGCAGAGGCTATATACGCGTGGCCATGTGAGAGCATTTTGAGAGGGAGAGCGGACTCTCCCCACTCTCGGCCATACCAGGGCATTTGGGGCATCCCAGTGACAATTCAGTATTAACTCCAACCTAATTAGTAATTTTCAATAGGAGAGTCTGTAATGTGTTTATGTATTTCTTTAATACTCTTTTCAATTACAAACATTGTCACTAAACCTCCTGGTTAATCGAGTTGAATGATGCATTAAAGTTATGAAATACAACAACCTCTAATCTCTTACATGAATTATGAGTGCTATTATTTTGCTTTGTAAGCGTTAAAATCTCCGATGCAGTCTTGGTAGTAAAACTGTGTGTGCATAGTGATCGAGTGTGTGAGTATGTGATCTAATCCTAATTATTAATCAAAATGAATGTACAATCAATATATAAACCAGTGTATTTTAGACTATTGGGATTCATTCATCATCATCATTCATCGTCGTCATAGTGTTTTTAGGCTAATAAATCTCCACTTATACCAGTCTTGTGTTCTTACTTTCACATCGTGGGGATTGCCGAGGTCCGTCGTTCCGAGTATAAGTGATCAGCGTTTTTTTTTCGGCACAGCAATAAGCGACGACTAAATATAACAACATAACACTATCCTAATTTTGTAAATATGTATATATATATATACTTCACTTGTGTTTTTGTAAAACATTAATATCATTACTGTATGTGTTTTTTCGTTCTTTTTTTGTTGCGAAAAAAAAAAACCTTCTACAGATGAGTTCATTCAATCCGGTGAAATTCATTGTCCACCAACTGGTGAACGTTTTATTTTAGATATTTCTAAATATTGTTCTCTTGGTAACAAATCTAAAGCAAATCAACTTGTTGATGAAGGTGAAGAGGAAGAAGATGATCATGATCATGATCATGATGATACAATTGATATGATGAGTATACAAATAGAAAAACAACAAAATACAAATGAACTTGATATTTGAACCTCTTGTTATTAACTAATTAACACCTAATGTATGTGTACATATTATTATTAAAATACACTGATTGCCCAATTCTATTTAGTTTCTTTATCTTAAGAGCTATTTAAAGAACCAATATGATGTTATCCAGTTTATTTCATCGTCTGGAAATTTTCTAGACATGGTTATTTTATTTATTTGAACACATAAATATTGATACAAAGGGGCATCGGATACATATGAACCACACAAGTGTTTAAGGTGTGATACTGCTCGAACTCCCAAACCGAAGCAGGTGGTTTTCTTTTAGGGGTCACATCCGGAGCCTTGAACCTGAAGGTCCGATCCACAAGGTAGTGGAGCAACGTCAGAAGATGCATTCTCATGGTAGCTAATGACCAACAATTGGTTCATACACTATTTGTTCTATCAGGATCATGAAGTCCATGTGAACCATTAGTTTAGAATAAGTGTTTTCCAGTCCTCCTAGGTGAATCCTCCATATCCACCAAGCTGGTTAAAGCGCCGGACATTCGCTTTTCGTCCTCTCAATTTCGTAAACAACACGCTCACCGTGAGAAGGCAGTGAGTAGGACTTGCCTGTCAGTGGTTGTATGCACGTGGCCATGTGAGAGCATTTCGAGAGAGAGCTGACTCTCCCACTCTCGGCCGTACCATGGCATTTAGGGGCAAGTAGGAAATATCAAAAGCGGAAATCATAGAATGTACCAAAGAATAATCCAGTGTATAATAATGATTTATGTATTCGGTTGTTTCAATCATAATTGTCTATATGAATACTGGTAATATTATCCAATTCTTCAAAGTAAATGTATATAGATGTAAACTGTTAGTTCAGTAATTGAAAATTATATATTTTGCTTATCAGTCTTTTCATTCTTCATTATCATACAGAAATTTGAGATCATAATAAACAGTCCTTATGCTTAAAGCATACAACTAAAGATGGTTTCAAACTAAAACATTTTTATCTTAGTACCATTATCAAAAGAGGAACTATTAAGATGAGTTGTTAAGTACAAGGTAAACAATCTAACTTAATTGGAAAATAAAGCAAGCTAATTCATGTATTGCATACACTAAGCTACCGCTCAATAATGCGATAAAATGGTATATTTGAAGTAAGAAGATTTTATGAAAGGATTTAGAAGTTTGGATTGATGTTTCAACTCCAGTTACTGTTGTGACTTGTGGACTGCAGATTAGAGTGCAGCGTATTATCGATCGGATCAACGTCACGTACGAACGATCTAGAATCCTGATTGATCCCGCTTCCCTGTTTAGCCCAGCTAGTTGAGTCCAGAACGCAAGTCTCAGCCTCTGAGATATGAATCGTTATATTTCAAGCATACTCTGTTTATATACCAATCAAGCAGACCACATCGTACCGTAAAATAGAAAATAACATTTGACACGTGAAATAAGTATTGACCAGTAGGAAAATGACACGTGAAATAAATATTGACCAATAGGAAAATGATACCATCTCAAGTCCAAGAATGGCATTAGACTTAACAGGATAATTTCTTGGGATATTTTCTTGAATATCCCAACAGTTACTACCTATAAAATAGAACTAAATTATAAACGGGGTGGGGGAACACTAGTTTTGTGACTGGTTTCCATATATATCATAGTAACCTGTTGTTATATCTGTCGTGCTTAGTGAAAACACAAAAAACTACTGTTATGAATTTATTTGACTTTGAAAATAAATCAAAACACTACATGGATACGATGGTGGTTGGTGGTAATCGACAGGAAACCCTAAACCCGGGTTTCGTGCTACTTGGCACTCGTCAGCAAGATGTACCTGTAATCTTGAGGGAACTGGTGCTCCTTGGTGGATTCGATCCCGTGTTGGTCGATAGTACTCGATCTGCGCTAAATAAGGACTTGACACACATGACATTGATCACCACTCAGTGATCAATCAATTGTGACTACATGGATACATCAAAATTTATATGATTAATTAGTTTTGCGGTCAGATTAACATTTAGATTTCTGTATCATATAAATTGAATGATATTTAACACTAGTTAATCAATAACTTACCATTTGAATACATATTTACTAATCGACTATGCATAGTGACTAACTAATCCCTCTTGTTTGATTTTGTCATATCACAGATTTTGCAGTATGTGCTTTGATTTCAATTGTGATGAAATAAATGGATTAGTACATTCATGTTCTACATTATTCTTTCTTAACTAGATTTCAGAGAAAGATAGGCTTGAATGATAATTTTACTTAATACTTAACCTGAATATACATTCATGGTCGTTAGTATTTTGAGTGTTATGTGCTCTATACTTCTATCATGACTTGTCGTACGATCAATAGGTTATAGAATTTTCCAAACCTTCAATTTGAACAACAGAAGACCAGATAATTACTTTCGTGATTATATGATTAAAATACCAAGCAACAACGTATTATATTCACTTGGTGTTGTTTTACTCGTATCTTCCCATTGTTATTTAAGACTGCGATTGATCAATCTCATGTTAGCATATGTGCGGGTACATCCAGCTGATGAGCCTTAAATAGGCCGAAACACGCGTCCTGGATTCCACTGCTAGCCGCTATCCATTTTTCACAACGTATTATATTTCACAAATCTTAGTAAATACATTTATAAGTGAGTGTTTTTTGTCAAGATTGGTTAGCATCCAACAGAATATGCGCTTCATCTTAGTCGGGAGTCTTGAATGGAATGTACCTGTATTCCCGTCTTTATGTACACTCGGCGATTTGAACCTAGTATCTTTTGTTTCAAGATTCATACAGTTACAAATAAAATACATATCTGTTGCACAAAACAGTGGTTATCTGAACTAAATAGATCAGTGAATGATGTGATAGGTGTTTGAACCGAAAGATACTGGCTTCGAGTTTTTCACAGTAGTCTAGCTTCAACTGACTCATGATATCAACTATTGAAATTACTAAAATTTCCACAAAACCCCTTCTGATATGCTCAAATAGACTGATTAACTGTAGACCTTAATAGTAACAATGGGAACATTCACAAGCTTAAAAATAGGATAGATTTCATTAGGAAATTGAGTAACCCATCTATAATTAACTGATTGTCCTAAGTAAACCAGTTTTCTGACGGTTACTTTCTTATCAACTCTGTCGGCTTTTCGAAATTGATGTGTTCCCATTTTGTGTAGCTTTGTAGCTTTCAATAAATTTACTTATCATAGAAATTTCAATGTCTATGTTCATTGATTACTGAGTAGTTGAGTCCTTGGTTCTGACTGAATCTTATCGATTAATTTGTAACCTAACCACTAGTCTAAGTGACTGAACGTCTTGAGCACCATATTTTGACGTTAATTGGTTGTAAGAAGTCGAATGTTCTGCCTATTACCTTTAACCACACCATACAAAATATTCTGAAGTACTAAAATTTGAGTTTCCAACTCAGCTTTTAAGTTAATCTTCTTGCATTCCAAACCAATGTCTTACAGTTTTGAGGATTGATACAGATCTTATGTAATTAGAGACAGTCGACTGGAATCTCTGAAACTATCTTCTGTACTAGTTAAGATTCGACAGAAAGGTGTTTCTAAAGGCTTGAAAAAATCGATACTCCTTGTCGGATCCAAACTTATGTCACCTAATACAACAGTCAGACATATTGCAACTAAACTATTCAGGTCACGACAGACCTGTTGTAAGACTAAGGTGTTTACACCAATTGATCACCGTTTAATAGCCAACGGTACTCTTATCTAGTTCCTAGCGATTATCGAATTTCATCAATCAATATGCAATCGATGGGACTTTGGTTTAGTCAGCTCACTTTTCTTCACATTAGTTACTAATAATCCTATCAGATATTTTCAGAAGACTACTTTCAAGTTTTTATTGTAATATATTATGATAATTAGAAGTATTTGAATTATTCCGATAGCTAAGAATTCCCGATATAATGCAACTTATGACAAGTGGAATGGTTTGAATTATTTTTCTGGTTAGCGATTTTTTAGGGAGTTAGTTTTCTACCGGATGGGGTCGCTAACCCCATGCTCAACCCTCCTCCTTTACCCGGGCTTGGAATCGGCAGTAACTCTAGAAGAGCGGAGTTGTCGTCTATGCAAGATACTCAACATCCATCAGCAACACCCTACTGTGGAAGAGAACAAACCAGCTCACACCTGAAGAAGAAATTAGGAAAAGAAGATGGAAATGCATAAGACATACATTACGGAAATCACCAAACTGCATCACGAGACAAGCGCTAACTTGGGATCCTGAAGGGAAGAGGAGAAGAGGAAGGCCAAAGAACACGTTACGTTGAGAAATAGAAGCAAATATGAAAAGGATGAATAACAACTGGAAAGTATTGCCCATGACAGGGTTGAATGGCGAGTGCTGGTGTGCGGCCTATGCTCCTCTACGAGGAGTAACATGCGTAAGTAAGTAAGTATAAACAGTGGAACTACATGAGCACAAACGAACGTATTATATTTGGAATTCGTAATTAGCGGGTAATGATGTACAAAGTAATCATTAGTTCGTACAAATACTACATGTATTCATTGGAAGTTGTTGAAATCTACATGTTTTTCTGAGGCTAAATACTATGAGATTATAGTTTGTGAACAAGACAATCAAGTTTAAGATATCCGGATTTTGATTTTAGAGCGAAATTCACCTATTCATGTGGCTAAATAACATTTTAGCATTATTGCTAGTATTAGTTTGTGATGAAAACTCTCACTCTAATTCTTAACCCTAATATTCAATTGTAAGTCCTAATCTTAATTGTCTACAGTAATTTATAACCCTCATTTAGTTATAATAAACAGCTGGACATCCTCAAGATTACTTAAACACTGATCAAAGATCGTTCATAAAATTATGTTCATACACCATAGTAACTTATCTTTCAGGGTGATCACTGGTAGATAATCAGTTCTATTTCACAAAAAAAATACCCCCTAAACTGTTATTGAATGTTTACCACTTTTAAGCATAACAGTTACATACACAGTTACATTATCGAAAAATACTATCTTGAACAACTTTTATCATCAAGACTCATCATTAACTGAATTTAATATAAGAAATTCATCTGTTTAGTTCATTTATGATAGTTTTACTTTATCTCATTTGTTTACTTAGAATATATTCAGGATTTACAAGACGTTTTATACAATTAGACTTTCAATGTCATTTTATTATTGCGTTTCTTTCCATTTAAAATGCAAGTTGTTGCTGTAGGACAGGCTTGTGTCAACATCTGAACTAAGGATAGGGAGTAAAGTAGTCGAACGCGTTGACAACTTCACTTATCTTGAAAGTCTGACCAGCCCTAATGGGTTGGTGTGCTAATTTACATCACCTATGGCGAAGGTGAGATATCCATCTATCAATTAAAGGACGAGTCTATTGTGTAGCAGTTCATTCCGTTCTACTTTATGGCTGCGAAACGTGACCATTAAGAGTAGAAGATACTCGTAAGTTACTCCTATTTGATGACAGATGTCTTAGAAATATTGCTCACATCTGATGGGATCACCGGGTAAGTAATAGTAAGGAATGATGGTCAGTCAGTTGATGAGGTTGTAAATCTTCATCGACTAAGATGGTTAGACAACGGTGTTACGTATTCCTGAACACCGATTACTAAGACATGCAATGCTGGACCAGTGTTGGGGACGGTTGGAAGAAAGTTAGGGACGACCAAACCAAAACGTGGCATCAGTTCACAAAGTCACTAACTTCTAGTCTGAGCCATGTTGGTAGATACAGACTACCTGGTTGGGGTCCGCGTGACTATCATAACTAATGATTGAAGACTCTTGGTGACATGGCTCAGAATCGATCACAATAGCGTAGGTGTATACACTCCTTGTCTTCCCCTTAAACTATGAGATTAAAATCGCTACATATCTTTCTTTCTATCAACTAATTCTTTCTTCTTGTACTATGTCTGATATGTGGGCGAGAATGATACTAATTGGTTGTCTGCTTAGTCAGACATGTAGATAGTCTGACAAATGTCAGATGAGTTATATATTCCCTATCCTTATTATTATTATTATTCACTTATTACTGATTGTTCATTGTTGTTGGATTGTGTCGGGTTTTTTGGTATGGAAATGTATTTACATTGTGGTCAGGCTAATCATGTGTTCTTGATCATCTGAGTTGTGTTAAAGTCCTACAGAATAGACACTGGGAAGGAATCTAGTGTAGATATTTGTCTAATGTAAATTAACATCCCATACATGTAAACGTTGGAAACCCCACACAAGTTATAACAATATCCTTATATACAATCTTTCTTTTACATTTTACCACCATTTCTATGAATTCACTATTGATCTTGTTGTGCTAATGAGGCATGGAAACTTGGACCTACATTGTAGCTGATTGATTAACTAACTTATTCTTGTCAATTTTAATATCCATAGCTGATTTGTACTATTCAATAACACATATATTCATACTTTAATAGATTTCTTATGACCTTCAAAACGAAAAATACCATTGGTTACAAATCATTGATCTTTCAAGGTCACAGTAATCAAAATGTTTGTTTATTAATCCCTTATTGGTTACTTATCAATTCACCAATCATATGTGGAGAAAGAGAATTAAAAAATGGAATAAATTGAAATGAACAGGTAAACTAAGCACAGTTTGTAGGATTAATCCCTATGATGAAGCATAAATTGGGACTACATCATAATCATTCGAATTCTCGAAGGAAACATCCTAAACGATGTACTTTAATTATATATCATATTAGTTTAGGATTAATATTTATTGGAATTATACTTACAATTATTGGATTAACAACACAAAGATTATTTCATATTTATATTTATGATCATCGTAATCCAGCAAAATTTCATCATTTACATATACCAATTGGTTTATTTTCAATGAGTACACATATTACATGGTTATCAATGGAGAAATCAATTTTATCTGAAAATCTTGAAATAAATGGTAAGTTTATTTATTTATTTTTTTGTTGGTGAGATTATTCTATCATTTATGGATGAACTAATCAGATATAAGCAAAGATGAATAGTGGCTAGCAGTGGAATCTAGGATACGCGTTTCGTCCTATTTGAGACTCGTCAGGCAATATCAAGGCATGCGCACAGTATGCACATATGTCAGTAAGAGACTGATCAATTTCAGTCTTAAAACATCAATGGGAAGATTCAAGTAAAACAATACCAAGTGAATTAAACTTCACCCCATTGCACAAGCAAGTGGCTATCAGGACTCAGTAGCTGAGTGGATAACGTGATGGCGTTTGAAGCGAACGGTACTGAGTTCGAGTCCCAGAGTGAATATCAACTCAGATGCGGGTACATCCAGTTGACGAGTCTCAAATAGGACGAAACTTGCGTCCTGGATTCCACGCACATTATGCATATATGCCAGTAAGAGACTGATCAGTTTCAGTCCTAAAACATCAATGGGAAGATTCAAGTAAAACAATACCAAGTGTATCAATCAGATATAAGATGATAATAGGTCTTGGATTTTTGCGCGAAATTTTAGCTGACGTCAGTTTGTGATGAAACCTTCAAAATCTAATTCCTCACCTTAACCACTAACTGTAAATCATAATTTGATTTCCTCGCACAGGTTTATAACCTTCACTTGATCTTGGTTATTAAATGGTCACTCTCAAAGTTAGTCTTGAGTTGCACAAAGGTCGTTCCTAAATTATAGTCCCATCATTACTTACTTACTTACTTACGCCTCTTACTCCTCGTGAAGGAGCATAGGCCGCTCACCAGCATTGCCCATCCAACCCTGTCCTGGGCAATCGTTTCCAGCTCCTTCCAGTTGTTCTTCATCCTTTTCATATCTGCTTCTATTTCCCAATGTAATGTGTTCTTTGGCCTTCCCCTTTTCCTTTTCCCTTCAGGATTTAAAATTAGCGCTTGTCTCGTGATGCAGTTTGACGATTTCCGTAATGTATTTCCTATCCATCTCCATCTTCTTTTCCTAATTTCCTCTTCAACTGGAAGCTGGTTTGTTCTCTTCCACAGTAGACTGTTGCTGATGGTATCCGGCCGATGGATGTTGAGTATTATGCGTAGACAGCTATTTATAAATACTTTTACCCTCTTGATGGTGGCTGTTGTAGTTCTTCAAGTTTCAGCTCCGTACAGTAGGACTGCCTTGATGTTGGTATTGAAGATTCTCACTTTGATATTGGTTGAAATTTGTTTTGAGTAGTCTCATCATATAACTGGATAATCTCTGTTGTAAGCCTGGCTGATTGTCACATGATTTATTCGCCAATCGAAATACGACTTATTCAATCTTAGTACTGTGCTAAACCAATGACGTCTGACCGGTATGAGCAACCTAGCGTCCTTTGATCTGCTAGCCTTTTCGGTTGAGTTTAGAACACCGATGACAGCTTCTACTATGCGAATCATTTGTTTCAAACACACTTGGTTTATATACCAGTTAAACAGATCTCATCACACTATGAAATAGGAAATAAGATTTATACAAGATCAAGCCAAAAAGTGGCTGTGAACGTGGGAAATTGTAATCAATAAACTGAGTATAATTTAAGAACAGTAAATCATGTCATAATAGTGTATAGATCGAAATAAAGCTTATAATAAAAGGAAATATAGATGTACATAACCTAGTTACTGAATAGTTCTTAGAAGTTACCCGTAATTTAATCTTCACTAGGATATAACAATCTCCTGGAAGAAAGTCATAATCAATTTATACATAAAGCTAATTTAAGTTATAAATTCTTTAGAAAACACAATCATTTTTGACGTCTTCTCTATTCGTACATACCTTTTCACTCTGTCCTTTTTAATCCTATTTTCAATTATAAGTATTTTGTATCATCATTACGAAATCATCTCGACTCATATACAATTCATCTCACTGCCTTCTCGCGGTGGGGGTGTTGTTTAAGAAATTCAGAGGACGAGAAGCGAATGTCCGGCGCATTAACCGGGTTGGTGGACACAGAAAGTTTCTACCCCATACAGTAGAACTGTCATGACATTTGTATTGAAAATCCTGACCTTGGTGTTGGTTGACAGTTGTTTTTAGTCCCAGATGTTCTTCAATTGTGGATATTCTGCTCTTGCTTTGCGATCCGCGCCTTCACATCTGCATCAGATCAACCTTGTCCATCAATGATGTTGCCCAGATATGTACAGGTTTTTACATCTTCCAAATCTCCGTCAATTGTGATTCGATTGGTGCACGCTGTGTTGTATCGGAGAATCTTGCATTTCCCTTTGTGCATGTTGAGACCTACTGCTGCTGAGTCTGTAGCTACACTGGTCGTCTTCTCCTGCATGTGTTGTTGTGTGTGCGACATAGGAGCCATATCATCTGTGAGGTCTAGATCGTCCAGCTGCATCCTAGATGTCTACTGTATCCCATGCTTCTCCCCAGATGTTGACGTCTCCATAATCCAGTCGATCACCAGGAGAAAGAGAAAGGGTGAGGTTGAGAGTAAGCAACCTTGCCTGACTCTGGTCTTTGTTTCGAACAAGTCTATGAACTGTCCCCCATAAACAATTTTGCAGTTTAATCCATCATAGGAATTCTGTATGATATTGACTATTTTCTCAGGCACGCCGTAGTGTCGAAGAAGCCTCCGTAATGTTGTCCTGTCCACGCTATCAAATGCTTTTTCGTAGTCAATGCAGTCGATGTAAAGTGATGAATTCCATTCATTTGATTGTTCCACAATGATCCGTAGTGTTGCTATTTGGTCTGTACAAGATTGATCTTTACGGAATCCAGCCTGTTGTTCTCGAAGTTGGACGTCTACGGAGTCCTTCATTCTGTTTAACAATACGTTGTTGAATACTTTTCCTGGTATTGAGAGAAGAGTGATGCCCCTGTAATTCTCACACTTGCTGAGATCGCCTTTCTTTGATATTTTGATCAGGAGTCCTTCTTTCCAGTCTTTTGGTACTTGTTCCTCATCCCAAATCTTATTGAAGAGAATGTAGAGTATCCTTGCAGTTGCCGCTACGTCTGCTTTTAGTGCCTCTGCTGGAATGTTGTCTGGTTCTGCTGCTTTTCCGCTTTGCTGCTTTCGATTTGTCTGATGGCTATGCTGATCTCTCGAATTGTTGGTGGGCCAACATCGACTGGGAGGTCCGTGGGTGTTGCTTCGATGATGGGTAGGTTCAAGGGGGCTGGTCGATTCAAAAGTTCTTTGAAGTGTTCTGCCCACCTGTTTCGTTGTTCTTCAATGTTGGTAATTACTTTGCCGTCCTTGCTTTTCACTGGACGTTCTGGTTTACGATAATTCCCATAGAGTTTCTTTGTTGTATCATACAATTGTCTCATGTTTCGTTCTCTTGCAGCGTTTGTCGGTTCTGATGCTCATCTTAACTTGCAAATCGAAAGCTCACTTAAACACAATTGCTTAAGATGGCAATATACATAATCAGTTTAATAAAAACGCAAACGGCGGTTATAAAAATGGTGTTTTATAAAATTTACAGTACATCAGTAGTATACTTTTTAAATCCGTTTATTCGGAAGGTATTTGTCTTATCATTTACAATGTCTAAACTATTCATGAAAGTAATTTAAATCCAGATTCTTCAGCTGAATTATCATTTGTTATGTTTCAAATTCAGTTGTTCACCTATCATTACAAAACAATAAATCAAAGACCGCATACATTCGATGTTTTCATCAACACAGGAAGTCAACAGTCATCTTGCCTTTGTGTTAGCCTCAAATTTTTGATAATCCTTATTGAAACGTATATTCCATCTAAAGAAAACTATTTCCTTCAATATTTTATTGTTGATAACTAGCTGTTAATATGTAATGAACATCCTAAAAAAATTTTCCCATGTATTATAAAACATAATATAAATTAGCAACAAATGATTATTGAGTCACATGTATATGATAATGTGTTCACCAGCTTTCAAATCATTTTAGATTTACGAATGCATATACAAATTCATCTTCATTATCTTAGCTAATGCTTAATATTTCATAGTAAACTTTTTCAGAACTATTGAAACTAATTATGTGTTGAACCCAAGTATGGAGTAGTGTTATTATCTACTTCTTAATTAAGATTCAGCTGTAAAATAGTTATCAAGATTAAATGTATGGTAGGCTTCTTTACGATGACCTCATTAATCAATCCAAATGAAGATATAATCATTATTTTAAAATTACAATTAGTGAATATGATGGATTATGAATAGCAGTGGAATCCAGGATACGCACTTCGTCCTATTTGGAACTCGTCCACTGGATGTACTTATATCCCAAAGTTGATGCTCACTCTGGGACTCGAACCCAGCACATTACTGTACGCTTCAAACGCTCTCGTGTTATACACTTAACTACTGAGTCGTGATAGCCACCTGCTTGTCCAACGGGGTGAAAATGAAATTCATTTGGTATTGTTTACTTGAATCTTCCCATTGATGTTTAGGACTGCAATTGATCAGTCTCTTATAGGCATATGTGCATCCTGTGTGTATTGCCTCGATCTTGCCTTAAGTCACAAGCATTCTAATAAAAGATGGATGGTGACGAGATCATAGACACAACAACAATCCAATACTTCCTAACTTTGAAGCTTACATAAATTTATTGTTTAAGCTATTTTTGAAATAGTTTAAATATCATTTAATCGCCTTTTGTACGATTGGGAATTGTTAAATATTGACTTTAATCAATAAATTTCCATAGTTGTCCCAAGTGTATTTATGTTGATATTACGTACTTACTTACTTACGCCTGTTACTCCTTGTTATTATTTTAATACATAGATATTGGTACATGGAAGCACCATATACATATGCGTCACACAAATCTCATTTGATATGTGTGAGGGTTGTGATACTGCCCGGCTGCCCAAACCGAAGCAGGTGGTTTTCTTAGGGGGCCACACCCGGAGCCTTCAACCTGAAGGTCTGATCCACAAGGCACTGGAGCATTGTAAGGAGATGCAGTCCCATGGTAGCAGGTGACCAACGATTGATTCATACGCCATTTGTTCCTTTAGGATACTGGAGCCCATGTGCACTATTGGTTTGGAATGAGGGTTTTCCAACTCCCCTAGGGAAGTTACTCCTTGTGGAGGATCATAGGCCGCCTACAAGCACTCGCCATCCAACCCTGTCCTGGGCAATCCTTTCCAGCTCTTTACAGTTGTTATTCATCCTTTTCAGATCTGCTTCTATTTCTCAACGCAATGTGTTCTTTGGCCTTCCCCTTTACTCTTCCCTTCAGGATTCCAAGTTAGTGTTTGTCTCGTGATGCAGTTGGGTTATTTCCGTAATGTATGTCCTATCCACTTCCAACGTTAATATGGTAATTGAGATATTGACATGGAACAATTCGACATTTTTATTAGTAATAAAGTAGTTTCATCATTTAAGAATTAGCATCTTAATATTACCACCTAACTTTAGAGGAGATAAATACTTTCATTAAATGTCAGTCTTTTGAACTTTTATGAAACATGTTTATACAAGTTGAAAAATTTACCAAATGTTAAATTCATATTATGATAGTTGAATTAGTCACCATTATCCTCAATTTACAGGTTATTTTACATGTATGAAAATGACTAATTAACATTGATCGTTTCCATATACATAAAACCCTTTCTGGTTATAATCATCATATGCTCACTAGTGACTGACTTCGAGAGGTATTTCTTGGAGTTCTAGTGAGAAGCAGGGATCAGTGGAGTTCAACCGGGTCAGTTGTGAGACAGTAACTCACTGATGATAATGGTGGCTCAATTTCGTGGATTGGTTGAAGTTAGATATTAACACCGTGGATACCAGCCGTCTCAGTGGACTAGAGGTTAAGAGTTCGCGCGCGAGACCGGTGGGTCCTGTGTTTGAGTCCAGAGAGGTGGGATCGTGGTTCTGCACTGCTGAGGAGTCCCACAATAGGACGAAATAGCCGTCCAATGCTCCCATGTTTTCCATGTTGATTTAGCTTCAATTGACTCATGAATTTAACTATAAAATTATTAAAATCTCCACTAAACCACCTTCTGATAATATACGAATCATTTATTTGCCTATATTATTCATATATACAATAATGGGTTTATGCAAAATCATCAGTCGACTATTACATCAACCTTACTTCTTATTGTATTGTTCACATAAACGATTCATAATAAAGCTTATTTGAGAGAATCAGTAGTTCGTGTTGATTGTAGAAATCAGTACAAATTATGTTGTGGAAACACAGTTATTTCAATTATATCACAATTCAAATCCCTTCAAATATTCCTCCATTTGACTCACGAAATTCTTAATATTCAATATGTCATATTTATGTTTTTCATCGTAACTGTGTTTCCACAACATATTTTGTACTGATTTCTACAATCAACACGAACTACTGATTCTCTCGATTAAGCATTATTATGAAAGGTATATGCGAATCATACAATGGGAACTGATGTTGACATAGTGATCGACTACTGATTTTGCTTAAAATCGATAATTTATGTACATAAACAGGTAATTTGTTCCTTAATTCATATTTTCAAAGGTGATTTGAAAAAAAATTAACAATGATTGATTTCTATTGAAATGTGTACTAAATGGATATTGAATCAAAATATTAAGTAGTATAAATAGAGGACAGTTATATCAGGTATGTGTGTGTGTGTGTGTATGTATGTATAGTATTGAAAATAACTGTCTTTGTCAGTTATCTAGTACACAAATAATAATCATAATAACAATATTGAATAAACGTTGAAGGTTTTGTTTACCTTGCATACATTCATGTGTTGTGTGTACTTCTGGTTAGCGTTTTTTTCTGGAGAGTCAGTCTTCTATGGGATGAGGTCGCCAACCCCATGCTCAACCCTCCTCCTTTATCCGGGCTTGGGACCGGCAGTAGCCTCAGAGGAGCTCCAGGCAGAGTTGTTGTGTGTACTAAGTAAATTCAAAAACAGCACATTGAAGGATAAAGATACGTGTCGATGAATTTGTAGTACATCTACTTTTCACTATTTAATAGTGTGTACAATATGTTCAGCATTTTATTCAGTGACCGATACATAAAAAAGAGCATAGCTATTATTGGCTATATCATTTTAAGCCTTAATTCTTACTTTATTTGATGTTTTTGTTTTTCGTCTGAACAACTTGAGATATGCTACAGTGTCCTATTCATAGTATACACATAGATAACCTAAGATGATTGAAGTCCTCAGTGAAAACTATACTCTTATATATACAGTAATGACATACTAAATGAACTAATAAGAAGATGCTAGAAAATGTTTAGATATTTCATCTCTATTAAACTCTGAAAAAGGATGTTTTCCTCTTATGACATTCATGATGAATAGAGATCAATATCATTATATCACCCTCCCCCTCCCAAGATTTTAATTAGTTACTTTTTCTAATGGCGTTATCTAGGTATAAGTAATAGAATCAATCATTGCCCCCAAATGACATGGTATAGCCGAGAGTGAAGTGGGACCGCCCTCCCTCTCGAGATGTTCTCACACGGCCACGCGTATGCAGCCTCTGCCAGGGAAGTCCTACTCACTACCTTCTCGCACCACGGGTGTTGTTTACGAAATTGAGTGGACGAAAAGCGAATGTCCGGCGCTTTAACCGGATCCCTAAACCAATGGTGCATATGGGCTCCAGTATCCTGCGGGAACAAATGGCGTATGAACCAATCGTTGGTCACCGGCTCCCATGGGACTGCATCTCCTCACAATGCTCCACTGCCTTGTGGGTTAGACCTTTAGGCTCAAGGCTCGGCGTGTGGCCCCCTCAGAAACCACCTACCTCGGTCTGGACACCCGGGCAGTATCCCAGCCCTCACACAAATCGAATGATTTATGTGGCGCATATGTATTTGGTGCCTCCTTGTACCAATGTTTATGTGTTTAAATAAAATAATAAATAAATAATAGAAAGCAACCGCAGACACGTATTAGGTTAACTTTTAACATTCCTCTAATTAAGGTTAACTGTTTACGAAAACTTTTTATGTATTAAACTAATCTTTCTCTCTAATTCTTTCTTCCTGTATTATACAACAATCTTCCTTATATATATATTACTACCATTGAATTAACTACTTCTATGAATTTAGTGTTCATCTTGTTGTGTTAATGAGGTATGGTAACTTGGACTGATGCATGTATGTGTCTAGTTCTACGTTGTAGCTGACTGACTGACTGAATCTTCGGAAAATTTCCTTTTGTTAAAACATATTTATTTCCAATCGCTTTTTTCGGTACAAAAGTGAATACTATGGCCATAGTCTACATTTGATGAATCGAATGTTTTAAAAAAATTTAGATGAATGATTCATAAAGTTAAACTAGGATAGAAGGTTGTGTATAGTTAGTAGGTTAAGTGTTCGCGCGCGAGACTGAAGGCTATGGGTTCGAATCCCTCGAGCGGGATCGTGGATGCGCACTGCTGAAGAGTCCCACAATAGGACGAAACGGCCATCCAGTGCTTCCAGGTTTTCAATGGTGGTCTAACATCAATCGGTTCATGATCTCAATCAAAATAATTAATTACCTTTTAGACTTCAATGATATTATTCTTTTGTTTTGATTTCGTTTGGTGAAAACATTGTTGTTATATTCTTCTTAAAGTTTAAGTCAAATTATCGTTAAACTAGTAATGTTGGGCGTTTGTGAGTGAGATTGAAGTTTGCGGGTTCGACTCTTGAATCCGGGTTCGTAAACAAGCACTTTTGAGAAGTTACATACCAGGATAAATTGACAGATCACTCACAATTCTTTTGCAAACAGTTCTTATCTTTGTAGCTCTGTACTTTAGAGGCCTTACTATCGGTGACAGCAATATATATGTTGTAGGTTGAAGTGTGATATTTTCGGGAGATGACATTTCTTACCCTTTCCTCTGTTGTAGAGAGGTCGTATTGCTGCAGCTACTAGAACGAGACGAACTACTGTATTCACATCCCAGTACAGTCAACAGTACGACTTTGTCCTCAAACCTTATTTTTGGTGCTTTTCACTCTACTGTTATCTGGTAGACCTAATTGGTATGGGTAAACCTAAACAAACAAGTATTCCAACTAATATAACTCAATTAGATCATCATGTGCGTCATTTTAGCAGCTACGGTTGAGTCTAATTAAGATCAGTCCATTCTCAATATTACCAAAGTTATAAATGTGAAATTTTTGGTTTACCAACTCAGTGGTATGAAGGCTATGCTCTCACCATCAAGTCCTAAAGTTTAGATTTGCTCCCTGACGAAGTTGTAGATATTAACTGCTAAAATGTATTGTGTTAAAATGAGTCAACTGTTCATTGGTTCCTGGCTTGCAATCATTGACTAGTTTTAAATTCAGTTATTTTTCTCGTTAAATAATGTTAGATAGAGTTTTTAACTATAACATTGTTGTTTATTAGAGGTATGGATTACCATAAATTAATCAATCAGTTTATTGCCATTATTTGTTTGTTGGCTATTTTTAATCTCTACTTAATGTAATTAATATCGACCAGTTCTGTAAACATTAGCAAGTATTAACTATATGAAGGGGTTTTGTGGAGATTGTAGTAATTTCAACAGTTAAGATCATGAGTCAATTGAAGCTAGACCACCATGGAAAACCTGGAAGCACTGGACGGCCGTTCCGTCCTATTGTGGTACTCCTCAGCAGTGCGCATCAAAGATCCCTACAATCTCCACGAAACCCCTTCTGATAATTAACATATGCTCACTAGTGACTGGCTTCAAGAGATATACCCTGGAGTCCTAGTGAGAAGCAGTGACCAGTGGAGTTCAACCGGTTCAGTTGTGAGATAGTAACTCGCTGATGACAGTGGTCTAGAGGTTAAGCGCTCTCACGCGAGACTGATAGGTCCTAGGTTCAAATCCTTTGAGGCGGGATCGTGGATGCTCACTGCTGAGGAGTCCCACGATAGAACGAAACAGCCGTCCAATGCTTCCAGGTTTTCCATAGTGGTCTAGCTTCAATTGTTTCATGATCTCAACTTTTGATATTAACTATCTAGTTAAAAGGGTTTATATAGAGAATGTTTTAATTTATAAGTTGTATTAGTCGCAGGTTGATCTCAGTGGGGTTACTAGTGAATATTAGGGACCACTGGACAACTGTTTCACCCTAATACATGACTCCTCAACAGTAAACACTCGCGAATCCTTCGAGGATAGAACTCAAGACGTTTAGGTCTATTTGGTTTCTTATCGAGATGAAATATATGTTCAGTTATCAAACTTTTTTAATTGTTCTCCCCCCATTGAAATCAATCTATGAGGAATAAAATGTGTAACTTATCAACTTTGTATCATTTTCAAGTATAAAGTGTTCTCATGGAGTTTCTCCATTGTAAATGGCAGTAAATATTTACCTCAACTTGAATTGAGAAAAATATTTCATCAAACTACTATTTGATTATATTCTATGTTTTTTACATAGGAATTTGAGAAACAGTTAGTATACAATGGTTAAAATCATGTTTAAAATTTATCAGCGATTCAAAGGCTGTCAATTTGAATATACTTATAATTCATGTTTTGTTTTACTAAGTCATTCATTCATCCTTGTATCATCACTACGCTTTGAATAGAGGGTCTGACAACAGTATGGTGTTTCCCTCGGGCAACCAGTATCTGCAGCCATGCTGCCTTTTCACAAGGAGGGGTGGGTTAGAAAAGGTCAACCCTAAAAAATGTCACACCGCAACTTACTTCACGGATTTCAGTCTCCGGCGGTAGGGCCTTTTGAAGAACGGAGCTAACACGTCAAAAACTCCGCACAAAAAGGTCATGCGCGGTCACGCTCCCAGTTCTTTGAAACCAATACTAATCCAACTTTTCAGGTTCCTCAAGAGATACTCTTCCATGGTGTGAGCAGCCGGGAAGTGACATCAGCCCTCATGCCTGTAACAGCACATGAGAATGACTGACTGACTGACGTTCCTGTTTAGTTGTGTAGCAGTAATTCAGTTGTTAAAGTGTTCAACTTTCAGTTACTACGTCCCAGGTCCGAATTCCACCCTTCAGATACTTCGGGTCGGATAAATGGATAATATCATTAGTCTCGACACTAACAGTGTGACCCGAAGCCAGGTGCACAAAACTATACACCTGGTAAATGGGTTATTAATTGTTAAAGATACCGAATTAAATTTACACTATTCTTAATTAATGAAATGAATCCATGTCTTCATGATAAGTTGGTTTTCTATGTTTTTATTTTTAACACAAGAGTTGTACATTGAGGGTCCAAATACAATATAATAAATAAAACTATGTATATGCCTACATAGCTATTTAGTGCAGCAACTTGCACCGAGCAGCTTCATGTCAAGTTTTTTGTGTGTTGATGATTAACTGATCAACTTATTCCTTATCAAGTTCTCAGATTTTGTTGGTCTCGCTATGTATGACGAATTTTTGCTTCTGTTCATTTCATGAAATCATGGATTTTTGTTTAAGTCATCTTTTTCAGTGTAACCTGCCCGAATGAGATCTGTGCAATAAACGTGATCAATGATTGAAGGCATTGGGTAACAATATCTCAGATGTATACACTCTATATTGTTTTCTAGACTTAGAATTCCGGAACAATTTTAAACATAATGTTAACATCAACTTGTGATGCTAATTTAGCTTATGACAACCTTTGATTGATCATAAAACTAATCAACTTTATATTTCTGTGCTATTCTAAGGTGTATGTGTGTGTGTGTGCGTGCATATACTGGGTTGAACTGGTACATAATTGTGCTTTTTTTTTCTTATATCTTTCATTTAATTTTAGATCTTCGTTGGACATTGGCTAGAATAATGAGTTTAATAGGCTTATTGACAGCAATTACATCATTTATAATTCATATAATTCTAGCATATTTTCAAACAAATCGTAAATGGTTAAATGTACTAGCTGAAGTTGTATTTCTTCTGATAGCTGGTAAGAAGAGTACTTTATTTATTTATTTATTTATTTTGCTATTGGTGTTTATTAGTGTAAAACTGTGATTGTGAACGGTATAGTTGTAGTGAAGGAGAACACAGGTGAGGACAACCGAATTATGTTGAGCACAAAATTACAGAGTTACTTGGTAAAATAGAGAAGCCATACTATAATACCTAATTCACTTGGTATTGTTTGGCTTGTATCTTCCCATGAGGTTTAAGACTACAATTGATCAGTCTGTTATTGGCATATGTGCATACTGTGCGTATGCCTCGATCTTACCTTATTTCATAAGCTATTTGTAAGCAATGATGGATAGTGGCTAGCAGTGGTATCCAGGACGCGTGTTTCGTCCTATTTGGGACTTGTCAGCAGGGTGTACCTGCATCTCAGAGTTGATGTTCACTCTGGGACTCGAATCCAGTACCATTCGATTCAAACGCCATCACGTTATCCACTCAGCTACTGAGTCCTGATAGCCACTTGCTTGTGCAATGGGGTGAATTTAAATTCACTTGTTATTGTTTGGCTTGTATCTTCCCATTGAGGTTTAAGACTGCAATTGATCAGTCTCTTGTTAGTATATGTGCATACTGTGCGTATGCCTCGATATTACCTAATCTGCAAAATGTTCAATAATTGTCTTGAACTTCGTTATTATTGCATTTCCATACTAATTGCTTTCTATTGCCGCTCTTCCTTTCTTGATCTTCCCCATCTTCTGCTGCCAGACATTACATTCCTAACTCGCGTCATATACTACTTATATCAATATAAGTAGCACGCACTACATAGTAAGTGAGAGGCCAAAAGACTAGTCATAGATATAGATTATTTTATAGACTTTTCAAAAACAAAATTGCATTGAATCAAATTGCTTAATGTACTTTCATCTTAGAGTTGATGTTCGCTACAGAATTCCACAATATATAATGAGTTTCATATAAAATGAAATCCATGTCCTGGATCTCTTTGCTAATCACGTTTCATCTATTCCAAATAAATTTGTGTTATAAAGGCTATATTGAGACAATCCGCACAGAATTTACATACACCAACTAAAACTGACCGAAACTAAGTCAAATGACAAACAATGAGATATTCCATATTGTTAGATATTAGATTGAAATATCATTATTATGGATAGTCAACTTGATAATAGTAATGTCAGTTTTGAGTGTTTGGAACATTTAAACTTATCATCTGGTTCAATAATTGGGATAGTTTCAATATTCATTATTATCTACTAAGTTTAAAGTTAATAGAATTTGTGTTTTTGAATTATCTTCATAAAGTGGGATTAGGTCCTCTGCCTGGTCGAATCCAGTATGTCTATGTGTAAAAAGTGGACGCTTAAACCTTAGACACGCAAACTTGGAAGAAATAATCCAGTTGGTAATTAATGACCTGAAAATAGATAATACGGTTCAGCCTCTTTGGGTTGTGTTACGGACTGTCTGATTTTACATATACGCGCTAACCAGAGAAAACAATTTAAACCATTTAAACTCCGCTCTATTTGTTGAAGGATCTTTATTTAGCAGAATTATGATGCCTCATGGTGAAAGCCGAGATTCTTCGGAAGTCACGAGGCTGATGCCTCTTCTAACAACCAGAGAAACAATTAGTATGGGTACACTGAGTGTTCAGTCCGTGTGGGAGACTGCTAGAACCAGTCAAATAGCTGCGCAAATGAGGAGATAAACTTGGCGGCACTCTGAATCAAAGAAACCCTTACTTACTTACGCTTCTTACCCCCACGGAGGAGCATAGGCTGCTCACCAGCATTCTCCATCCAATTCTGTCCTGTGCAATCCTTTCCAGTTACTATTCATCCTTTTCATGTCTGCTTCCACTTCTCGGCACAGTGTGTCTTTTGGCCTTCATATTATCTGTTTCTATTCAGGATTCCAAGTCAGGGCTTACCTCGTGATGCAGTCTGATGATTTCCACAATGTATGTCTTATTCACCTGAAGTATCTTTTCCTAATTTCCTTTTGAGCTGGAAGTTGGTTTGTTGTCTCCCACAGTACATTGTCGATCATAGTATCCGGCACGTAGCTCCTCTAGGGCTGCTGCCGGTCCCAAGTTCGGATAAAGAAGGAGGGTTGGGAGTGGGGTCGGCAACTCCATCCCGTATAAATAACCTTGCTAGAAAACGCCAGTCAGAATAAACAATTTAATCAAAGAAACTCATTGGATCCAAACTGGACAGAAATGTTAGATTTGGGAGAGATGATGCTGTACTCTGGTTACGAGGAAGAAAATGCCCCACACACTCAGGGAGTTGCTCTGATGCTGCCCAAAGAAGCACGAAAAGCACTTATTTGATGGGAGTCTTGTGGATCCAGAATCATCAAAGCATCCTTAAAAACAAGGAATGAGGGGATCACAATGTATATTATCCAGTGCTATGCACCCACCAATGATAGCGATAAAGATGATAAAAGTCAGTTTTATGAGAGGGCGCAGTCGATCGTAAAGAAGTGACTAGGAAACGACCTTACCATCCTAATGGTAGATCTAAACGCCAAAGTCGGAATGAACAACACTGGATATAAAGATATAATGGGACGACACGGACTGGGAGAGAGAAACGAAAATGGGGAGATTTGCAAATCTGTGTGCATTCAACAAATTGGTCATAGACGGCAAATATTCCCACACAAACACATACACAAAGCTACATGGATCTCACCGGACCATATCACAGAGAACCAGATAATTCATATTTGTATCAATAAATAGTCTAAATCTATCTATGTAGCTCAATCCAAAAGTCAATGACTTCATGAACTAATCTCACGATTTGATCATTTCTAACCACATTTAGCTGTCTTCTAATATACCCATACACTTGTAAACATCGCGGGATCTCAAAACCAGATTTGATTAACATAAAACCTAGTACGATCTGACCTCTTTCCAAGTTCCCACAATATACTAGAATAGTCAGATGAAATTGAGAATCTCAATAGCAAAACATTGGAATAACAGTTAAATATATTATAGTAAAAGGTTAACCTGAAGTGTATAATGTACAAATAAGGAAATATGAAATATGAAATAGTATTGAAACTGTTATGTTTGACGATATTAATCAATATCATTTGTTAGATTTGTTAGTCAGAATCCTGGCTATAATTTCTCGATCTTTGCGTGTACTATACCTTCTGTATGCTAGTGTCTTAAATCTTGACTTATGTTATATATTCCAAACGTCGGGATTAATCCTTGGCTAAGGCTGACGTACAGTCAACTGCTATTGGTTTGTCGATTCCTCAGCCTTGAGCCCGAATGAGAAACGACAACAGTTAAGCTTGTATTATTATTATTATTCGGAACACACATGGGTTTATAGTCACTAAAATATATGTGTGTGTGTGTTACACAATAAACTAGAAAATCATAGTTTACATAAACAGGCCAAGAGTGGCAGTAAAACTTGCCAAGCGAAGAGAAGGGTGCCAACTCGATTTCACCAAGCTTGAATAGATATTTGTACTCAGACATGTGATGAGTAAGATACAAAATGTGCACACATACGCTTGATAAGCGAGTAAGTGATAAGGTCAAATTAATGGCTTGAGGTGAATGAATTGATTGATCTGTTCAGAGGCTAGAATAACCTATATAGGCTTGACTTAGTACCAGCCCCTACGGTATATAAGAATTGTCCATGATATATTTTTGAAAGTTTCCATTTATTCAATCTTCATCAGGAACTTGAAATCTATGAGAATGCATCGATGTTATTGTGATCTATTGTATGAACCATAAATAGGACAGATGTGATACAATGTTGAATAACATGTTAACAATTAACTAATTGTGATTTATTGAACAGAAAAAGACACCGTAACAGTTAATACATCGAATGCAAGCTTACCCCCTATATCCAATACAAATTGTTTAATGAATGTTCATAGAATACATACAGACTCATTCCTTGAAAAGTACCTATCATAGTTCACATTTTTATTTCTTTGACTAATTATACCACTGACTACAATGATCAGCTGAGTGCCCTTGGGGATTTCTAAGATTAACAACTGTTCTAAACTTTTCTAAACAGATATCGATTTTATTATGATCGCAAAACAATCTTAGTTAGATTATCACTGAAAATTTGAAAGCATTCGATGAATGTTTTATCCTAGTATGGGCTTTCCTGTCGTATGCCCTGATGATGTCCTCATAACTTCGGGTTGCCTGATCTGTCAAGGGTGATGGGACAGTGCATGATGCTATTGTTGTGTGCTAGGTTCAAAGAGAATTGTATGCAGATCCACCCCGTTATTGTTCCTATTTCAAACCTTTTACACTGTTAACTTGATCCGGTTTGGCTTGCCATTCACTGGTTTTCTGCCTGGTATGCACCTGGCTTCGTGCTGGACTGCATATACTCTGGCTTAGTGGTAAATATCCTAGGCTGCAGCGTTAACCATTAGTTCTATGCATTTGAGAAACCAATGTATGGGATTATTGGCGTATAGGCTTCTTCAGCAGTGTACACTAACGACTCCACCATAGGGGATTGAACCTGGAACCATTGTTTTCACGTGCGAATATTTAATCTCTCGATTGCTTAGCAAAAAATCTAATGGTGTACAAGTCTAACTTCCATCAGTCAATTCATGGTGTGATCTTTAATATTCAATAATTTCCTTTGATATATCTATGTACTTTCAATGTATAACAAATTCATACTATCTCCTTTTATTTTACTTTTTTTTTTCTCCCTCCAAACTTATAGTTGCATGTGTATTGGTTGGATTAAGTTTAGCTGAAACAGAAATTGAATATATTCATGATCATGGTGATATGATTCTAACAAAAGTTCTCCTTTCAAATGGTTTAATGGGAACAAATGATGACAATACAAATCAATTCTATTTAGATAAAAATAATAATCAATTAATGATCAATAGAGATAGTACTGATGGTAATTTCAATCCGGAAGATAATACTGCTATCAATGGTCTTAGTAGTAGTAGTAGTGGTAGTGGTAGTAGTGGCAGTAGTAGTAGTAGTACAGACAATGATCGTTTAGGTTTATCTGGTGAATTTGCCTTATTACTTACTCCACCATTATCAAGTTTTTTCTTATTGATTTCAGCTGATTTCATTTATTTATTAAGTTTTCTTGCAGTACTTATCTATTTTGTACGTTTATGTGAAAAAGCTGAAGCAGATAGAAAACAAATGAAATGCGCTGAAACAACAAGTTCTGTTTAAAATAAACTAATCACTATGAACTCATCTAAGTATCATTTCTTTACTCTCCCTCTCTTTCTATTTGTGTGTGTGTGGGGGGGTGATGGAGGAGGAGGAGGACGGTTCCTATGTCGATATTCACAAGTTGAATATTCTCAAAGAGAAATGGAGACTATAAACAATATTTGAATACTCATATTCTTGTTTCATCTGATTTCCTTTATTTTCATTACTATGTGTTAAGTGTTATTCATTCAAGTAGAACTATCACATTATGTATGATCTATTGTCATTATTTATTGTTTGTGACATTTCACTAAAGATTACTTCAATGTGTCTTCTTCATCTTCTTCCTCCTCTGTGCATGAGCATTAAAATAACACTTGCTTTGATGATAATGAAATCAAATAATCTATTTTCAAAGCTTCTTATGTGTATGGGAGAGATAATCGTCTATTCGTGCATTTTTTTTTGTCAAAGAAAATACATTTTCACCATTGAAAATCCATATTGTTTCTAGGGTATAACATTTTGGGGGGGGGTCATATAAATATTTTTCTAGTGTAATAAAAACTTTCTAAAGTTTGACGAAATGAAACAATGTTTTTCTATTATTTTCAAAACTAGAGGATAGAAATTTCATTCTGTAGTTATGGCGCCCGAATGCCTTAGTACGGCCGAGAGTGGAGAAAGTCCTCTCTCTCTCGAGAGAAAGAATGCTCTCAAATGGCCATGTGTGTACAACCACTGCCAGGGAAGTCCTACTCACTTCCTTTCTCGCGGCATTACTGTTTTTTACGAAATTGAGAGGACGAAAAGCGAATGTCCGGTGCTTTACCCAGGTTGATGGATACGGAGGAGACCCACCAAAGAAAGTTGGAAAACCCTGATTTCAAACCAATGGTGCATATGGACTCCAGGATCCTGATGGAAAAAATGGTGTATGAACCTGTTGTTGATCACCGACTACCATAAGACTGAATCTCCTGATGTTGCTCCACTGCATTGTGGATCAGACCTTCAGATTGAAGGCTCTGAGTCTGGCCCCCCCATGAAAACCACCTGTTTCGGTCTAGGCACCCGGACAGTAACACAGCCCACACACAAATCAAGTGACTTGTGTGGCGCATACGTAGTTGGTTCCTCCTAGTACTACTATTTATGTGTTTAAATAAATAAATGTATTTGTGTTAACGATTCATCACAGGAATGTGAATGGACAAGAGATGAACTAGATGATTACCTCCAGACTATATTTACTTCCTTACAAGTTATGCTACTTATTATTTGTAAGTAGCTCAGTTAATTAAATACATTTTCAGTACCTATAAGAAACACAGTTCATATGAATCAATAAAATGGTCTAATGAATGAGTCGATAGTCTAACCACTAATTATAAGATTTGTCTCTGGAAATTCAAGCAAGTATTCGGAGCTCTCGAAAATGTCTTCCAAAGTTAATAGATTGCTGAAAATACCTCAATCCATTGATGTTCATGGAAAGCTATGTAAAAATAATAAAGTGAAGAATTGTTTGTGCCTTTGTCCTGATTGCATAACCATCAATTTTATCGTACTCTCAGAAGCTTCTAGAAACTCAAGGTCCCATATAACTTCTAAGGCTACCTTTGTTTACTGTAGATAATCGCAATTGGGATGCAAAAATTGCTCCACGATTTCCACCTATTCAAGATAAAATAGTAGACAACTTCTGGAAACTAGGAAGTAGGTAACTGAAGGTCGTTGTAAATGAAAACTAAGTTTGAATTAAGGGTGATAAGATAATGATGCCAACAAAATCAATGAAATTTGTCACGGCGAGACTAATTGATGGACGTCCTTTGAACGCATCTTAAGTGACCCTGAGTAATATTTGCTAGTCAGTATAGAGTAAAAAGATGTTATACAAAACCACGGAAATAAAGTGGATACACCTCTTATACGTGGTTAGAAAGAGGTTCACAGGTCCGAAAATCGTAATACATGCAATGGAGGAAATCATGCGTACGGCTACAGAACAGTCGGCCTCTGGAGCCATGATAAAGTCTCGAAAACCCTTTCAATCTGGACCACATCGCTTCAACATTGTTTATGTGCACTCCGGTTGTTGAGTGCACAAAATGCTACTTGTGGATAACGACACGATGCACATAACCAAGCCTATGTAGGAGTCTGTACGCTCTCCAAACATCCGTATGTATTGTAGTACCTGGCTGTAGCCAGCATTACTGGTGCTTTTATTATCTAGTTCACAACAACTGTCATAATTTGCCTTAGTTACGAATTATATATGGGGTTTTCATCACAAACTGACATCAGCTACAGTTCCAGAAATCTATTTAGCCAAATAAATGAAAGGCTTTCGCGTTGAAATCCGAGACCTGTTATCTTATACCTGATTGACTCGTCCACAAATTATAGTCTCGCCATTTTATTTGTTATAGCCGCTCAATTATGACGTTTTGTACAAAATTCCCTGTGAAGCGATCGTACGTTAGCATTAAGCACTGAAGTTGGCTCCCTAACCTTGAAATCTCTAAGACGCCTCTGATTGACTCGTCCATTAATTAAAGTCTCACCGCAAAGCAAACAATGAGAGGAGGTAAATGTATGAAGGAAATGTCAATTTAAACAATTGTATACATATATTCATATCCTAGACTCGATCAATTATACTTCTTGACCTAAACAGTTAATCTTGAACCGTTATTGGTTAACTCCTATTTTTTCGCTACTTGCAAGTCTATCTTTCTATGTCTTCTATTGTAGGTTCAAAGAGAAGTCAGTAATCAACTTCTGTTATATCATATTTAAAGAATAAATGAAGTTGTATACAAAAATACCACAACTTCTACTATAAAATAAAATATCATAATTATACACAAATAAGTCTATGATTAGAACAAGGTTTGCATAATTCATTGGAAATAAATTAGGGATAATAAGCAATGTAATATTAGATGATGGGTAAAACAATAGACTTATGATAAACGGAATATATATTAAAATGGTAACCCAGATATTTAGTAGTTATACAATAAGAATACATATAGCGTTATTAATAATCCAGAAATTAGTTTTCGGAGTAATCATTTCTTCAGACATTGTTCCAATACTTCAAGAATTACCTCCAATGAATGACTTTATGAGCTTGACTCCATGAAATTAGGTGTTAGTCCATGAGGATTATGCTTTATGGACTTGTTTACCGCTGAATGAATGAAATTGTTATGTCCTTTGGTTTGTCTACCCACTTTTGGTGCTAAGGATACTTATCTAATCCAGATTAAGACTTTGGTGCGACAGGCTGATCGACCTAACCTTGAGGCTAGTACGCATGAGTTCGAAGTGGGGTAAAGAGAAGAAAATTATTCTATCACCTGATTGACTGACAAGCACTCAAATGAGAGAAGACAAAACAACTGGAACACTACTCAACCTATTCCTGATATCCTGATTTCCGATTAGTGTCCAAAACTTGGAATTAGAGTAGAAATTAGGGTGCAAAATATTATGTTTAAATTACAATTGCTTCGGAACAAAATAGGGGTATGGCAATGAATGATACATCAAACGAAAGCTTATGTTTTGTAGAATAGATTAGGGACGAAAATAAATGTGAGTGTTTAACAAGCTTTGTATAAAATGAAATAACATCCCTAAAAGAAATAGCTTTCGTAGTTTGTCAGGGCTTCTTGTTTTCACAATTGATTGATCACTGGGTGGTGATCAATGTCATGCTTGTCTAGTCCTTATTAGTGCAGATCGAATGCTATCGATCATGTTGCAAAGTGGCCATTAGTCTAGGTGACTCGACACTGCGGGCACTATGTATTGAGATTTAGATGGTGGTTGGAGGTAGTCAACAGGAAACCCTGTTATTTCCCTGTTCATATCAGAGATAACATTAAATCAATGAAACAAATGGTTAAAGTTATGTATATTCAGTTAAATTTGTAAGGTATTAAATTAAACTGTGAATATGTGGACAATAGTAGTTCAATTAACAGTAATTATTATATACAATTGAAATGAATAAGAAATTACAATGAATTGATATACAATAGATGGAATGTGATTAGTAGTGCAATCCAGGATGTACAGCTTTGTTTTGTTTGGGTCTTGTCATTTCAATGAACCTGAATTCGAAAAGTTGGTATTCAATTTGAGATTTAAATCCAGTAAGTTTCAGTCTAAACATCAATGTGTTATTTACTCAGATACTAAAAAGTCACCACTTGTGATGACGGATATAAAATTCAATTAAGTTTCTAGTGGTTTGGATTATCCTCTTGTTATGACTTTAAGTTGGGTCGATTTTTACCCTGTGCTAATTGTTGTGTCCGTGACTGGAAAATTAGAGAGCAGCGTACTTATCGATCGATTACAGTGACACGCAAACACGTACGGACGGCCTAGAGTCCCGATTGGTCTCGCTTCCCTGTCTAGCCCAGTCAGTTGAGTCCAGAACACAAGTCACAGCCTCGGAGATATGAATCATTATATTTCAAACATACTTTGTTTATATACCAATCAAGCATACCACATCGTACCATAAAATAGAAAACAACATTTTGTACAATATTCAACAAGTGAACAGATATCGACCAATAGGAAATGTCCATTTAAAGTCCAAGGACACCATTGGACTTAACATGATAATTATTGGTCTATTCCTCCGCATCCACAACACTTCTTAACATTCCTAGTCTTAGTTGAAAGATGTGCATCTTGTCTTGGTATGACCATTATGATATAGCTTCCATTGACTCATGATCTCAACTATTGAAATTACTACAATATCCAGAAAACCCCTTCTGATAATAATCAACATATGCTCACTAGTGACTGAATTCAAGAGGTATTACTTGGAGTTCTAGTGAGAAGCAATGACCAGTGGAGTTCAACTAAGTCTATTGTAAGATAGCAATTCACTGATGACAATGGTGGATGGTGCCTCAATTTCGTCGATTAGTTGGAGTTAGACATTAACATTGTTGTATGCCAGCCGGCCCATTGATCTAGAGGTTAACCGTTCACGCACAAGACTGATAGGACCTGGGTTGGAGTCTCGCGAAACGCGATCATGAATGCTCACTAATGAGGACTCTCAAAATAGGATGAAACGGCCGTCCAGTGCTTCCAGGTTTTCCATGGTGGTCTAGCTTCAATTGTTTCATGATCTCAACTATTGAAATTACTATAATATCCACAAAACCCCTTCTTACATGGAATAGATGGGATGTAGTTAGAAGTATAATACATGATGTATGATTAGTTCTATTTGGGACTCGTCTATTGGGTGTACCTATACAAAATTCAGCCAAAATATCATCAACTGGATATTGTTATCATTAAAAATTAAATTATAATTTTTTTCAAATGTGTTTATATTTTCATACTACTCATAAGTAGCTAATAATCGATTTTCGGAAACGGATGGAAATTGTAGTAATTTGATAGTTGAATTCATGAGTCGATTTAAATTAGATCACCGAAGGTCCTAAGATCAAGTCCCACGTGCGGGACGGTTGATGAACACTACTGAGGAGTCCAATACTGGGACGAAACATCTGTCCAGTGCTTCCAGATTTTCCAAAAATGATCTAGCTTAAATCAACTATTTTACAAATTACCTAAAAACGAAGCTACAATTAGTCAATGTCTTTAATATTTTAGTAAGTTACAGAAAAGTATTTAAGAATGATACAATCTGTTGAAAATGAATTTAAATGATCATGTTTTATGGAGTTTTATTGTACGGATCTCTCCCGCCAGGGTGCTTGGTACCTGTGTGCTTGCGCCACAGAATTGATCTGTACTATTCAGATTGTAGAGTTAAAGCCTATACGGTGTCTGGTTCTCCGTTAAACGGGGTTAAGCTGTACTGTTTAGGTTGTCAGTGAAAGTACGGATGGTGTCTGGTTCTCCTGAAAACCAATGTAAAATTACCCTGGCTTACAAGGGTATACCATATAACTGTGAATTTGCCCCCAAATGCCCTGGTATGGCAGAGAGTGGAGTGGGACCGCCCTCCCTCTCGAAATGCTCTCACATGGCCACGCGTATATAGCCTCCGCCAGGGAAGTCCTACTCACTGCCTTTTCATGGCGGGGGTTTGTTTACGAAAATGAGAGAACGAAAAGTGAATGTCCGGTGATTTAACCAGGTTGGTGACATGGAGAGTTCACCTAGGGAGTTGGAAAACCCTGATTCCAAACCAATGGTGCACATGGGGTTTGCATGAAATTGATAGAATATTGACAGTTGATTATAAAGATACTTTCCAGGTTGTTTAAGGATTTCATCTAAACCAGAGAACATTAACAACTACGATCCTAGGCAAGATTATTTATATTGATAGATGTTTTCACATGCCTTGTTTACATATTTATAGATTAGAATAGTATGCTGTTGTAGATCACGAACGTAGATGATCTATGTTGAATGATTGTAAGCCTACTCGAGTTAGACGAGAATGATGTGACAAATCAACTAACGTCGAAGTCACACACTTTGCGATCAACATCTAACGTGAATTACCCTTTCGACGTATCAATGTATTATGGCTACTTTGAAGACCATGTAACACAAAGGATGTTATTATCGAAATGTATTAATAAGAATAAAGATAGCGAAACCACTACAGCATGGGTCAGTCCATGGCATACGAATAACTGATATGTATTGATTGTCCTTAACTTTGACAGGGACCGACGATTTGTTCAATATTCAGTGATCCAACTACCAAATGGTTTAGCTAGCGGTCAATGATATTTCACGGGCCCTATACTATTATTGTTAAAGATAGGAAATTAGTTTAGATACTTACTTACTTACTTACTTACTTACTTCTGTTACCCCCAATGGACCATAGACCACCGACCAGCGTTCTCAAACTCACTCTATACTGGGCACTCCTTTCTAGTTCTATCCATTTTTCGTTCATTTTTCTCATGTTATCTCCATTTCCCGGCGTAATCTGTTCTTTGGTCTTCCTCTTTTCCTTTGGCCTTGAGGATTCCATGTGAGGGCTTGTCTTGTGACGCAGTTGGGTACTTTCCTCAATGTGTGTCCTATACACTTCCACCACTTCTACCTGATTTATTCCTCCGCTGGGATCTAGTTTGTTCTCTTCCACAGTAGGTTATTGCTAATAGTGTCCGGTTAACGGATCTGAAGTATTTTGTGCTAATCAGAAAATTCGTTTAGATATTTCCCATTCATTCAAAAATGAGAATTAATGAATAAATTCTCTATCATAGGAATAGTCCGAAAAAGAAAAAAACACACAACTAATCTACTGATCTTATTCTCAGACAAAACAAAATAGTTAACTAAATTACAGTTTCCCCATATAGTCATATAGTGAATACCAATGGATCTCTGTGTGTGTGTGTGTGTGTGTTATATCTTGACGTGAAACTTACTCATTGTCTGTTAGTATCTTGTTCGACAATGAATGATTTATTGCACCGAAACAATGACATCACTACATTATTATCATCATCATCATCATCATCCTATTGAAACATTCCTAAGCAAATTCATTTTCTCATCAATGAATGTATTCACATATGATCTGATCAGGTTTCGTTTCTTTTTTTTTTTTTTTTTGGACAATGATGATTTTTTTTTTTCATAGTGTTTTAATTATGTAACCTTTGATCAATGAAAATTTGTTAATTAAGAAAAGATGGATCATGATTAGCAGTGGAATTCAAGACTTGTCAGATGCATTTACCTGTATCTCAAACTTGTTGTTATTCACTATGAGACTAGAATCTAGTACCGATCGCTTCATCAAATTATACATTTAGCTATTAAGTCTTGATAGTGATCTGCTTATACAATAGGGTGAAGTGAACATCAACTCTGGGATTCAAATACATCCTATTGATGAGTCCGAAATAGGACGAAACGTGCGTCCTGAATTTCATTGCTAGGCACTACTTATCTTTGCTTATACAGCTTGTGACTTCAGACAATATCGAGGCAGTCCGCACACGATGCACATATGCCAACAACAGACTGATCAATTACAATCTTAGACCTCAATGGGAAGATACAAACCAAACAATAACAAGTGAATTGAAATTCACCCCATTGCACAAGCAGGTGGCTAATCAGGACTCAGTGGCTGAGTGGATAACGTGATGGCGTTTGAAGCGAATAGTACTACTGGATTCGAGTCCCAGACTGAACATCAACTCTGAGATGCAGGTACATCCATCTGACGAGTCCCAAATAGGATGAAACACACGTCCTGGATTCTACTGCTAGCCACTATCTATCTTTTCATATATCTGTGTTCATTATATTTTGTAACAAATAATATATAATTTGTCCAATAAACTCGTGAACTAACAGAGGAATTTTGATTGAGATCACGAATCAGTCAATGTCAGATCATTGTTGAAAACTTGGAATTATTGAAAGGTAGTTTCGTCCTAGTATGGGACTCCAGAGCAATGCGTATATACGATCTCATACATGGGATTGGAATCCAGAATCTTAGATCTCTCGCATTAAAAGTATCAAATCCATAATACAATCTAACAACGATCCAACTAATGACTTCAACAGAACAATCAAGTTCAAAATAAATCATATAAATATTACTGAAATATCAGATTCAAATGATCCATCATCTATTCAAAATACAAAAAAGTTTGTTAAAATTGAAAAAGCGCCAACAATAAATGGATCTAATTTTATTCAACATTCGAAGGACCATATATCTGTAAAGAATAATAATAGTATGGAACTTTACAGCAATGCTCAACCACGATCTCACACTCGGGAGACCGAAAATTCCGGGTTCGAATCCCAAGAGCGGGATCATGGATGTGCATTGCCCCCAAATACCCTGGTACGCCCGAGAGTGTGAAGAGTCCGCTGTCCCTCTCGAAGTGCTCTCACATGGTCACGCGCATAAAGCCTCTGTCAGGGAAGTCCTACTCATTGCCTTCTCGCACCACGGGTGTTGTTTACGAAATTGAGAGGACGAAAAGCGAATGTTCAGTGCTTTAACCAGGTTGGTGGACATGGAGAGTCCACCTAGGTGAATTGGAGAACCGTGATTCCAAACCAATGGTGCACATGGGCTCCAGTATCCTGAAAGAACAAATGGCGTATGAACCAATTATTGGTCACTGGCTACCATGAAACTGCGTCTCCTCACAATGCTCCATTGCATTGTGGATCAGACCTTCAGGTCGAAGGTTCGAGGAGTGGTCCCCTAAGTAAACCACCTGTTTCTGTTTGGGCACCCGGGCAGTATCACAACCCTCACACATATCAAATGAGATTTGTGTGGTGCATATGTATTTGGTGTCTCCTTGTACCAATATCTATGTGTTCAAATAAATAATAAAAAATTGCCATACTTCCATGTTTTCAATGGTGATCTATCATTGATCTATTTATGATTTCAATCAAAAACTTACCCATCTTCACAACTCCATATTGATAACGTGAAATTGTTGAAGTAAGTTATAAATCGTTTATAAAGATGATCTATTTAAATGTCCGTTCAAATATTGTTTATTAACTTTCCTACTTTTGGATTTGATTAAACAGACTTATTAAGAATAATGACTGTATACGTACTCATGAGGTCTTATACACGAATCATAGATGAATAATGTTGGAGTGTATGGATCATATGCATATAATAAATGGGACAACTGGTATGTCGTAATTAAAATGGTAGAAAACTTTGATAAATGAAAGTAATTAGCAGACACCGATCATTAAAATCATCTATACTTACTTAGTTACCTACGCCTGTTAATCCTAGTGGAGGAGTATAGGCCACCCATCAGCACTCGCCATTCAACACTGTCCTGGGCAGTCCGTTCCAGTTCCTTCCAGTTGTTATTCGTCCTTTTCATATCTGCTTCTATTTCTCAACGTGATGTGTTCTTTGGAATTCCTCTTTTCTGTTTCCCTTCAGGATTTCACGTTAGCGCATGTATCTTGATGCAGTTTAGTGATTTCGGTAATTTATGTCTTATCCATTTCCATCTTCTTTTCCGAATTTCCTCTTCAACTGGAAGCTGGTTTGTTCTCTTCCACAGAAGGCTGTTACTGATGGTATCCGGCCAATGAATGTTGAGTATCTTGCGTAGAGAACTGTTTACGAGTATCTTCACCTTCTTGATGATAGTTGTTGTAGTTCTCCAAGTTACAGCTCCTTAGAGTAGAACTGTCTTGACGTTCGTATTGAATATTGTGACATTAATATTTGTTGACAGACATTTGTTTTGAGTTCCATATGTTCTTCAATTGAAGGAATGCTACCCTTGCTTTGCCAGTCCTTGCATTTACGTCTGCATCTGAACCTCCTTGTTCATCGTTGATGCCTCCCAGATATGTGAAGGATTCCACATCTTCCAGAGTTTTGCCATCAAGAGTGATTGGATTGTTGTTTTCCGCTTTGAATTTGAGGACCTTGGTTTTCCCCTTGTGTATGTTGAGGCCTTCCAATGCCGGGGCTACTGCCACATGAGTTGTCTTCATCTGCATTTGTTCATGTGTATGCGATTGGAGGGCTAGATCAGCTGCAAAGTCTAAATCATCTAATTGGTTCTGAGCTGTCCACTGTATGCCGTGTTTTCCCCGAGATGTTGAGGTCTTCATAATCCAGTCGACCATCATAAGAAGAGGGAAGGAGGAGAGTAGACAGCCATGTCTGACTTCGGTCCTTACTTGGAATGCATCTGTAAGCTGTCCTCCATGCACGGCTTTGTACTGCAGTCCGTCATATGAGTTCCGGATAATGTTGTAAATCTTCTGAGTAATCACAATTTGAATGGATGTGAGGAAGATATTCATTACAATATTGAGTATTTAATACCGAAAACGTCTTACTGTAATAGAAGTTATAATACTGAGTAAGGCGATCATTATTGTTATTATTATGAATATCGAACAAAATACGTCACATGAAGTGGGTGTGCTATTTCATCGCCGGATGACACGAGGTAAGGACAATCATGAACCTTCCAGTCTCAGTCTTCAGTAATAAAGATAGAAGGTCTATCGACCTACATTAATCTTTGCAGTTTGTAATACTGTGGAGGTCCAATCTCGTTTTGAATATACAAAAGAAGGTGCTGATATTACGTGTTCCCGTAGAGAATTCCAGTAATTCACTACTCGGTACGAGAAACGAAACTCCAGACGTAAACGATTTGATCTTAGATTTTGAACTTTCTTTAAATATCCCCTCAAATGATCAGTCCTAGACGGGAGTAAAAGATAAGACATATTAATACCAAGATCATCGTTCAGTATACGATAAGCCAATATTAGATCACCCTGTACTCTACGGTAAGATAACGGGGGGGGCACAACCGGAGCCTTCGACCTAAAAGTCCGATCCACAAAGCAGTGGAGCATCGTCAGGAGATGCATTCCCGTGGTAGCCGATGACCAATAATCAGTTAATACGCCATTTGTTCCTTCAGGATACTGGAGCCCATGTGCACCATTGGTTTTGAATCAGGGTTTTCTAAGTGACCTAGGTGAACCCTCAGTGACCACCAAGTCGATCAAATCACCGGACATTCACTTTTCATCCTTTCAATTTTGTAAACAACACCCTTGATGCGAGAAGGCAGTGAGTAGGACTTCCTTATAAGTGGTTGTATGCACGTGGCCATGAGAGAGCATTTCGAGAGGGACAGCAGACTCTGCTCAATCTCGGCTGTACCACGACATTTGAGGGTCTTGGGAATAGCTATCTCTTTATATAGTTTCTTTTAAAATTAATTATCATAAGCTTAAGCGCATATGCCCTTAATCTAATAAGAACTTAGTTCTAAACTTCTAAGGATCTATGACTTTAGCTTCTAAATTACAAGTTAAATGTTCAATATATAGAATGTTCATAATTATTTACTAATTAAAAGTTACGAATTATGACGTAACAGTTTCTTTAGGAATTTATGATACTTTAACAAACATGTACATTGTACACTTACGTAATTATTATTAGATCAATGGAGATTTCTTATGAGTTAAACAATAGTATCTAATCAGTCACATTTAAGATATCGGTCATTTGTTATCCGTTCTAGTGAGAAGTCGTTACCAGTGGAGTTCAACCAGGTCTGTTGTGAGATATCAACTCATTGAAGACAATGGTGTACGGTGGCGCAACTTCGTGGATCGGTTGAAGTTAGACATTAACACCGTTAGATACAACCCGGCTCAGTGGTCTAGTTAGTTAAGCGCCTGGCGCGAGACTGATAGTTCCTAGGTTCGAATCTCGCTGGGTGCGGGATCGTGGATGTGCAGTAGTGAGGAGTCCCATACTAGGACGAAACAGCCGTCCAGTGCTTCCGGGTTTCCCATGGTTGTCTAGCTTCAATTGACTCATGATTTCAACCAGTAAAATGTAATATCAGATTGTATTTAGATTGATAGATAATACTTTGGTTCATCGTTCAAACAATTTAGGATTGATAAAAAGAAGTGTTTCTAATGTTGTTGATGTTCTTACGATAACTTGAATCTATCTCTTCAAACAATAATGTGTTATCTATTGAGCTGGTTTTGCGTTCTTTTAGTGAGTTAGTTTTCTACGGGATGGGGTCGTCAACCCCATACTCAACTCTTCTCCTTTATCTGGACTTGGGACGGGTAGTAGCCCGAGGGAGGCTTTAGGTGAAGTTATCTATTGAGCTACTAAGTTCGAATAGTTACTAATTTATTCAATTGATAGGATATTCATTGTAACCTCGGTTTTATTAATAATTAGCATTTATTAACAAGTGACACCTACAATCCTCAAATAATTGACTCTCCCTGGTGGATTCGATCCGACATGATCCAGCTTCATAGTTTGAGACACCGTCATTAAGCTCTTCAAACAACTACTAAACGATTCTGAGGCGAGACTATAATCTATGAACGAACTAATCACGTATAAGATAACAGGTCTCGGATTTTAGTGCGAAATTCATTCATCCATTTGGCTAAATAGGGTTTGGGCATTGTAGCTGATGTCAGTTAGTGATGAAAACCCTAAATCTAATTTCTAACCTTAACCGTTAACTGTAAATCATAATTCTAATTCCTTGAATTGGTTTATAATCCTCATTTAGTCTTAGTTATTAAATGGACGCTCTCAGGGTCAGTCTGGTGTCGCTCAAACCTAATCGATTAAAATCTTCTACAAGTTTTTCTGTCTGTAAATCATGCAAATCTATTCATCTTATTGGACGGCTATTTCATGCTAACATGGGGCTACTCAGCAGTGTGCATCCCCGATCCCACAAACGATACTCGAGTGAACACCTATTCTCTAGACCACTGAGCTAGCCATTACCTAAAGGTAATGATGTCTAACTTCAACCAATCCACGAAATTGCTCCACCGTCCACCATTGTCTTCAGTAAGTTACTATTTCATAACAGAGACGTTTGGACTCCACTGGTCATTGCTTCTCACTAGAACTTCAGTAAATACCTCTTGGAGCCAGTCATTAGTGAGCACATAATGATTGTTATCTGAATGAGGTTTTTTGAAGATTGCAGTAATTTAATAGTTGAGTCTATTAAAGCTAGACCATTATTAGAAAACCTGGAAGTATTGAACGGCTGTTTCATCCTATTTAGGACTCCCCAGTTAGATGCACCTGCATCTCACAGTTGATGTTCACTCTGAAACTCGAATCCAGTACAGTACCGTTTGCTTCAAACATCCTCGCATGATCCACTTAGCTACTAAGTCTTAATTTCACTTGCTTGTGTAATGGGGTGAAGTTTAAATTCACTTGATATTGTTTACTTGAATCTTCTCATAGATGTTAAGAACTGCAATTGATCAGTCTCTTACAGGTATATGTGTATCCTGTACGTATTACCTCGATATCTCTTTAATTCACAAATATTCTAATCAAAGATGGATAGTGGTAAACTGTGAAAATCAGGACACGTGTTTCATCCTATTTAGACATGTCAGCTGAATGTACTTATATCTCATAGTTAATATTCATTTCTAGGAAGATTTAAATAAACAATACCATATGAAAATTGAATACATATTTTTTATTAGAAGGGGTTTTGTGGAGATTTTTCTCTAGAAATTTCAATAGTTGAAATCATGAGTCAATTGAAGCTAGACAACCATGGGAAACCTGGAAGCACTGGACAGCCGTTTTGTCCTAGTATGGGACTCTTCAAGGGTGAGCAACCATGGTCCCACCTCCCGCGAGATTCGAATCCAGGACCTATCAGTCTCGCGCGCGAACGCTTAACCAACTAGACCACTGAGCCGGCTGATATCCAACGGTGTTAATGTCCAATCCACGAAGTTGTGCCATCGTACACCATTGTCTTCAATGTGTTGATATCTCACAACAGACCTGGTTGAACTCCACTGTTTAACTGCTTCTCACTAGAACTCCAAGATATACCTCTTGAAGTCAGTCATTAGTGACCAGATGATTATTATTAGAAAGGGGTTTTGTGGAGATCTGTTTTCTTATTGAAATTCCAACTATTGACATCTTTTGTCAACCTAGATAAAGATATATCTGTACATGAATGAAATTGTACACTATAAGCATACAACTAATAATAAACACTTGTTGAAATAAAATTGACATGAGATAGGTTCCGAAGTTAAAAAAAAGAAAAGAAAAGAAGAGAAAGAAAGAAAGAAAAGAAAAGACGAGAAAGAAAAAATAGAGAAAAGAATAACAAATAAAATAGTAACTAACGATCATTTCTTCAATTGTTTATACATAAATTGATGTATACACATCTATTGACAGGTAACTGAATAATTGACATCATCACTACAATACAATATTACTGACAATAATTCAGTAATTAGATATAATCATATTGTACTATAGTATTCAAATAGACCTTATTATATACAAATGTGTATGTGTGCATATGCGTGTGTATGTGTGTGTGTGTGCGAGAAAGAGAGAGAGAGAGAGAGGTCAACAATCACCTGACACAAGTTAAACGAAACAAGTGCTTTTTACATATCTATTCACATGTATGGGGGAAATATTATTATTTGGTGTATTTTATCCATAAACATACTATGCGTACATAAGTTTGTAGTGTGTTTATATATGTGTGTGGTGTGTGTGCGTGTGTGCACATTTGTACCTACACAGTACTATATGTATAACATGTGAATAGTTAAAAAGAAAACTAAGATTTTGATGAATCAAAATTGCACTTCGATTAAGTAACAATTAATGTCATGAATTGAGGATAAGATTTTGATTCAATTGATGCCATATTTATCACTATGACGATAAAATACTAAAAAAAAGGATTGTATAATGTATACTAAGAGTTAGAAACTGTAATTTGTGAATGATGGATAGTGACTAGTAGTGGAATCCAGGAGGCGTGTTTCGTCCTATTTGGGACTCGTCAGTTGGATGTACCTGCATCTCAGAGAGTTGATGTTCACTCTGGGACTATCCATCCATTAACCATATTTGCTTATAAAAAAGCTCGTGAATATCGAGGTATACGCACAGTATGTAGTCTTAAACCTCAATGGGAAGATACAAACCAAACAATAACAAGTGAATTGAAATTCACCCCATTGCACAAGCAGGTGGCTAATCAGGACTCAGTAGCTGAGTGGATAACGTGATGGCGTTTGAAGCGAATAGTACTACTGGATTCGAGTCCCAGACTGAACATCAACTCTGAGATGCAGGTACATCCATCTGACGAGTCCCAAATAGAACTAAGTATCACGTATCCTGGATTCCACTGCTAGCCACTATCCATGATTGCTTACGAAACAAAAGCTTTTGAATTAAGGAAATATCGAGGCACACGCACAGTATGCACATATGCCAATAACAGACTGATCAATTGTAGTCTTAAACCTCATTGGGAAGATACAAGCCAAACAATACTAAGTGAATGTAACTTGTGAAGTTTAATAGTGTTTGAGAAAGGAGATACTTATATTGGATAATATATTCACCATTGTAGATGCATACTGTTGAAGAGTCATAAAATAGGATGAAATGGCCATTTAGTGCTTCCAGTTTTTCTATCGTGGTCTAGGTTCAATTGATTGATGATTTCAACTAATGAAATTACTACAACCTCCACAAAACCTCCTTCTGATACTAATTCACATATATTCATTAGTGACTGGCTTCAAAAGGTATATCTTGGAGTTCTAGTGAGAAGTAGTGACCAGTGACCAGAGACACTTATGATGGATGATAGTTTGTTAATTGAAGTTTAAAACATGACCTATTCAATACCGGGTCAACGGTCTAAATATGGTATTTCAAGTACTAGGATAGATCTTTGACAAAGTTATTTGTAAGAATTACTAAGTAGTTCAAGCTGTATTCTGTAATTTTCAATGGTTATTTAGCTTAAAATTACAGATAAGTTTTCCTAAAGAATTTCAACGAATATGCAACATCCAAACTATTTCCCGCCATGTCGTATTACTTAGACTAATCGTCAGATGAGAATTAGCACAAAGAACTAGAGAAATGTGGCATTTGTCAACACTTAGTAATCATCAATATCTCGGTCGTACAGAAGGTCAGTTGGATCTTGACTAGTTCAGTGGTAGTCTTTGATACTGTGACCTCGGTTTTAATTTACGAGTTATTTTTATGTTATAGTATTGTTTGCTAATGAGTTCAAACTAGTACGGAACCAAGATCAAGAAAGGTTTTCTTACAACGACCTCCAAACATCTAACATCGCAATGTAGTGCACGAGATGTCAAGTCACTAAGATTAATGTCCGTAACAATGCGAATTGATCGTTAGGATTCAATTAGTACCAAATGACTTAATGAATATGATGTGATGAGTCACAGTTGAGGGGTCCATAAGTATCACTCGTCAAGATCTATAGAAGCCCAAGAAACTCCAGAAAGTGTTCAATCCAACCAGCGTTGAATAAGGATTTCTCAAAAATATCATCCATACTATTACTATAATTAGTCTGTATTCAGAACATCCTACAAAACCCACTGCTCGCAACTTGGAAAGTATGAGCAAGACAACAGGATCTCACCTTAGTCCGGACAAGTCGAACCTTTACCTTCACTTCGCCTTTGGGTTTCGTAACACCCAATGACTCGCGCACATGTTAAACTCCTTGGTCCGTGTTTCAAAACGGGTCAGGTAGATCGTCTACCACTACACCACAGACTATTGGCCCAACGCAAACCACACACGCAACCGCCAACGTGACAAAATCAAGCCATCAGCCGACCTAGTAACGAGCCGACCAGACTCAACAATGCCCGAAGGTCTAGGCACGCATAAGAAGCCGCCATCTCCAACACACCGCACAGCTCCACTACAGTAATATAGTCGATTTTCTGTGTATAACCTAACCTTAAAGTAAAACTGTTCTTACACTCACTCCTTTTCTTTATTGTTCAAGTTGATTTAAACAATCAATCTACAGTTACAAGAAGCGAATAAGTAGTCAGTAATAATAAGCATTTTTAGTGTAGTGAACGAGGACACAAGTTGGGACAATCAAGTGTACTTCAACATAAAAGTACAGAACATCTTAGTAAAATCTGAGAACCATACAGTAAATAATTCATTTGCAAAATATCAGTCAATCGTCTCAGACTTCATGTTCCTACATTTCCATACCAATTGCTTCCTATTCCCGTTCATTCCTTCTCAACTTTCTGCTGTCAGATATTCTGACCCTGACTATCGTTATATACTACTCATATCGATATAAGTAGCATACACCACACCAACTTGCACTTCAGTTCGAATCCGTCATCGGCGTCCGGAGAACAGCACACTTTCCCCCTCCTGGTTGGTAGAAACATCAAATGTACCGAACGAGAACACAAGTGGGATAGTCGAATGTATTTGAACACAAAACTACAGGACATCTTAGTAATATCTAAAAACCATACAGCAAATACTATATTTGCTAAATGTCAACCAATTATCTCAGACCTGATTGTTCCTTTTACGAATATCATCTCACATTTCATTGTTCCTGTATTTCCATACCAATTACTTTCTGTTCTCGTTCATTCCATCGCAACCTTCTGCTGTCAGAAATCTTAGTCCTGATTATCATTATATACTACTTATATGGTACCATAAGTAGCACACACCACACTAGTATCAGGTTCATCAATTCTCCCATTAAACAATCAAACGCTTACTTACTTACTAACTTACGCCTGTTACTCCTCGTGAAGGAGCATAGGCCGCTCACCAACATTCGCCATCCAACCCTGTCCTGGGCAGTCCGCTCCAGTTCCTTCCAGTTGTTATTCGTCCTTTTCATATCTGCTTCTATTTCTCAACGTGATGTGTTCTTTGGAATTCCTCTTTTCTGTTTCCCTTCAGGATTTCACGTTAGCGCATGTATCTTGATGCAGTTTAGTGATTTCGGTAATTTATGTCTTATCCATTTCCATCTTCTTTTCCGAATTTCCTCTTCAACTGGAAGCTGGTTTGTTCTCTTCCACAGAAGGCTGTTACTGATGGTATCCGGCCAATGAATGTTGAGTATCTTGCATAGAGAACTGTTTACGAGCATCTTCACCTTCTTGATGATAATTGTTGTAGTTCTCCAAGTTACAGCTCCTTAGAGTAGAACTGTCTTGACGTTCGTATTGAATATTGTGACATTAATATTTGTTGACAGACATTTGTTTTGAGTTCCATATGTTCTTCAATTGAAGGAATGCTACCCTTGCTTTGCCAGTCCTTGCATTTACGTCTGCATCTGAACCTCCTTGTTCATCGTTGATGCCTCCCAGATATGTGAAGGATTCCACATCTTCCAGAGTTTTGCCATCAAGTGTGATTGGATTGCTGTTCTCCATGTTGTAAACAATCAAACGCATATGATAATAATACCTCTATACTATTCATATTTCAACATTTCAATCCATTATATTATTCGGATTATAAATACTTATGACATTTGATCATTTTGTTCAATAAAACAAAATTGTTTTCATCATTACATACATTTATAGAAGTCATATGTATCTCAAATTTGTCACTGTCACTATGGTAACATGACGACTAAACAAAAATATGTTTATTAATGTCTACAAAAAATATAATTTTTTTTACTTTATAGGTCAATCATTTGGATTTACACAACCTTACAACAGAATGAAATTCATTCAGTTTAATTTAGCTTAGATCATTCTAGATGATCGTGTTAAGATTGATTTCTATAATGTTCAATAAACATTATCAGATATGATTAGAATTCATTATTCATAGTTGAATTCATGGATCGATTTAAGTTAGACCATCATGGAAAATCTGCAAGGATTGCAAGATCGTTTCGTTCTAGTATGAGACTTCTCAGTGGTGCACATCCTCGACGCCGCACACGGGATTCGAACCGAGGACCCATCGGTCTCACCCGTGAACTCTTAAGATCTAGACCACTGAGACGGCCAGTACCTAAAGGAATTAATGTTTAACTTCAACCAATCCACAAAAGTGAGCCACCATTGTCTTCAGTAAGTCAATATCTCATAACAGAGACGGTCGGAATCCATTGGTCACTGCAGGAAATAACTCTTGGAGACAGTCACTAGTGAACGCGTGTTCGCGCGCGAGACCAACAGGTCCTGGGTTCGAATCTCGCGTGGCGGGGTTGTGGCTACGCACTGCTGAGGAGTCTCATACAAGAATTAAACGGCCATCCAAACGTTCCAGGTTTTCTATGGTTGTCTAGCTTCAATTGCCTTATGGGTTCAAGTATTAAACAAGATATTCATTATTCATGTAAAGTATTTTATCATTTTAATAGTTGAATTCACGAATCAATTAAATTTAGACCACCAAGGAAACCCTGGAAACCTTGGACAACCGTTTCGTCCTAATATGGGACTCCTCAGAATGCACATCCACGATTCCCCACGGGATTCGAACCCAGAACCTTCGATCTCATGGTTATGGTGATCTAACAAAGTTTATTAATCAGCAAGGTCTTTTTTTTTTTTGTTATAAGGGTTTGATTAGTTTCCCAATCCATACTTAATATCACGAACGATCTTAGTTAAACTGTCACTGAAAGCTAGAAAATACTAGAAAGTAATTTGGTCGTAGTATGGGATTCTTTAAAAGTGGCATCCACAATGTTATTAATAGGGATCGAACGCATGACCTTCGGTTTACTGTAACATTTGAGCTCTGAACCAATAAGTGAAATACAAAAGTGTACATATAAAATTTCAATCAATGTTAATATCGTACAACCATATTCTAAGGTATATTTTACACTTAACATTGTTGAATTCGATTGGTTACGGGTTCTCATTGAAACTTCATAATTACCTCTCAAAGTTAATAATTAACGAGCATATGACTGAACTGCTCAGATGTTCTATACAAGGACAAAAGCGCTATTTACTGCTTCTTGGTTTTCGGTGGTTGGATTATCGAAGATCATTTTGTAATGTTAACTATGAAATGTTTCCTTTGTTTGGTGTGTAAAATAGATGTTACTTGTAATATAGTTTACATTATGATCCCTATTGTATTTATATTATTTGTATATTATCAGTTTAGGGGTTGTGGAGATTGTTAAGTTTTTGATTAAGATCATGAATCGATTGATGATAGATCATCATTGAAAACCTGGAAGCACTGGACGGCCATTTCGTCCTATTGTAAAACTCCTCAGCAATGCGCATCCACAATCCCGCTCGCAGGACTCGAACCCAGGGCCTTCAGTCTCGCGCGCGAACGCTTAACCTACTGGACCACTGAGGTGGCCTGCATCCAATGGTGCTAATATCTAAACTCAACCAATCCACGAAGCTGCGCACTACTGAGGAGTCCTACAATAGGACGAAACGGCCGTCCAGTGCTTCCAGGTTTTCAATGATGGTCTAACATCAATCGATTCATGATCTCAATCGAAAACTTCCGAATCAGATGTTATTTGAAACACCAATTATTCAAATTATAACCAACAGTGTCTGTGGTATCTCACAAGATCCTAACTTTACTTATATTGACCTGAAATTTAAAAAAATTTCTTTAGTTTTCTAAAACCAATTATTCATCTATTATGATGTACTAACAATGGAGTAAAAATACCACTGTAAAAACTATTCAGAATTCAAATTCACTTATATCTTCTCATTGTTATTTAGGACTGTAATTGATCAGCCTCTTCTTGGTATGTGTGCTTGCTGTGGGGATTGCCTCGATATAGCTTTAATTCACAAGCTTTTGAAGCAAAGATGGATAGTGACTAGCAATGGAATACAGTTTGACGCGCATTGCGTCCTATTTGGGACTCACCAACTGGATGTACCTGCATCTCACGGTTGATGTTGACTCTGGGATTCGGACCCAGTACCGTTTGCTGGATACAAATACATCCAGCTGACGGCTCTCAAATAGAACGAGATGTGCATCCTGGATTCCACTGATAGTCACTGTTCATCTTTTATTTGGAATTCACTTCAAAACTATTATTTACAGTTGTATATAACCTCTTGAAGAAGAATATTCCTTATTGAATATTCTTTGAAGTATTTTTCATCTTGGAAATATGCCTTAATCAATGTTAAAACTTTATAGTCGTTGTAATTCTATCATTCACCTATTATGAATTCATATTGTCACTAAATGTTATTTCCTAGTTAACTAAAACATTGTTAAAGGTCGACACTATTGTTTAGTCTAGACCGATTTATTGATCACATGTCATTGTTTACTAATCATTTTGCACAACAATGGATTGAGAGTTTTGTGATGATTAGTTTATAGGTACATGGGACTGTTTATCATGGATTTATTTATTTAAACACACAAACATAGGTACAAGAAGGTAACAGATAGATATGAGACACATAAAGCACTCGATTTGTGTGAGGGCTGTGATACGGTCTGGGTGCTCAAACCGAAACAGGTAATTTTCTTAGGGGCCACACCCGGAGACTTCAACCTGAAGGTATAATCCACAAGACAGTTGAGTAACGTCAGGCAATGCAGTCCCATGGTAGTTGGTGACCAATAATTAGTTCATACGTCATTTGTTCTTTTAGGATCCTGGAGCCCATGTGAACTATTGTTTTGATATTACGGTTTTCCAACTCACCTAGGTGTACTGACCGTTTCCACCAAAACGGTTAAAGCGCTAGACATTCGCTTTTCGTCCTGGTAATTTCGTAAACAACACAGTGGCGGGAAGGCAGTGAGTAGGACTTCCCTGTCAGTGGTTGTATGCACGTGGCCATGTGAGAACATTTCGAGAAAGAGAGCTGATTTGCTCCATTCTCGGCTGTACCAAAACATTTGAGGATATTATGGATTGATAGTCACTAAAGACTCACTATGAGTCTAGGGGCAGTAGAAATGTTTGATATGATTAAAACTTATGAGTCATCTCTTATCATAGTAATTTCAGCAAATTATATCACGGATTATAATTGCTTTATTTAAAGATGTTTCTAAGGCTCAAAAGGAAAGTTGTGTTTGATGGAGTTTAAACATGTTGAGAGTAGAAAAAAACGTCAATAATGACATTGAATGATCATCAAGTCGTACCTAAGGCTCATCGGTATTAAATTTGCACCATTTGATAAAAATCTTATGGTTCTAATAATCTAGACTTAGCTGTGAGACCTAAAGGTCTTCGGTGCAATATCTGATAAGATGATTGGATGAATACTTCAGTGAAGTGTCCTACTGGAACAAAACAGATGTTTACTGACCTCGGTTTTTAAATGGCATCAAAACTGAGATTAGTTTATGAAGAAACTTTATTGGCCCTATATCTGACTACATTTAGATCATATGAATGATTGTTATGGAAATGTACATGCTGGCTACCGTCGTATATAATCATCGATTTAGATCGCGTTAATGTATAACAGAATTAAGTAAGTCAAATATGGGAATGGATTTCTGAATAAATATATTTCATACAATCATTGATCAGAAAGTGAAGTAAAACAAAATGACACGCGGTGGATGTGACTGAGCAACTCGTCTTGATAAAACGTGACTCGATATTTATAGTCGGACAAAAGTTACAGATATGTGCAACAACAAATGCACGAAAAGACGACCAGTGTAGCAGCAGCCTCAGCATCAGTAGCTCTTAACATATACAAACGGAAATGCAAGATTCTCCAATACAACACAACATGCACCAGTCAAATCACACTTGACGGAAAAGCTTTGGCAGATGTAAAAACCTTTACATATCTGGGCAACATCATTGATTGGGAATGTGGATCTGATGCAGATGTGAAGTTGCGGATCTGCAAAGTAAAAGCAGAATATCTACGACTGAAGAACATCTGAAACTCAAAACAATTCTCAACCAACACCAAGGTCAGAATTTTCAACACAAATGTCGGTTCAAGTCATGGTTGAGCACTGCATATTATGATTAAACGACTATTCAGTTCTCCAAAGTTCTCAATGATGATCCAGCTTAGATTGACTCGTGAATCCAACTACAAATACACCCCCCTACTTCAAATCGATTGTTATCCCATAAACAGATTGTTATTCTCTTCTTATTGATCCTCTTTTTTATATAAAGTAAACAATCGATTTATGCTAAATTAATTGGTTTGTTTATAGATTGAACTACTTGAAGAAAATAGTTATGAACGTTAATTAGAAAAGAGTGAAATGAAGACGGAGGAAACAGAAATAGAATAACAATTAGAGTAACGATAAATACTGTCAGTTGATCTAACTATCATACTGAGACATAACAAATGAAAATAGAAACTATTACTATCCGTCAATCTATCCACACATCTATCTACCTATATATAAATATACTACTTACTTACTCCTGTTACCCCCAATCGACCATAGACCACCGACCAGCGTTCTCAAACTCACTCTATACTGGGAACTTCTTTCTAGTTCTATCTAGTTGTTGTTCATTCTTCTCAGATCTGTCTCCACTTATCGGCGTAATATGTTCTTTGGTCTTTCTCTTCATTTTTGACCTCCAGGATTCTAAGTGAGGGCTTACCTTGTTATGTAGATGGGTGATTTCCTCAATATGTGTCCTATCCACTTCCACCACTTCTTCTTGATTTCTTCCTCTGCTACAATATGGTTTGTTCTCTCACACAGTTGATTGTTGCTGATAGTTTCTGGCCAATGAATCTGAAGTATTTTTCATAGACAACTGTCAATAAACACTTGTATGTTGTGGATGATAGCTTTTGCATTTGTTCAAGTTTCCGCCCCATACAGTAGAACTGTCTTGACATTTGTATTGAAAATCCTGACCTTGGTGTTGGTTGACAGTTGCTTTGAGTTCCAGATGTTCTTCTGCTCTTGCTTTGCCGATCCGCAACTTCACATCTGCACCACATCCACCTTGCCCATCAATGATGTTGCTCAGATATGTAAAGGTTATTACATCCGCCAAAGCTTTTCCGTCAACTGTGATTGACTGGTGCATGTTGTGTTGTATTGGAGAATCTTGCATTTCCCATTGTGTATGTTGTGAGTTACTGTTGCTGAGGCTGCTGCTACACTGGTCGTCTTTTCGTGCATTTGTTGTTGCGTGTGCGACAGAAGAGCCAGATCATTATTTTTTCTGGTTAGCGTTTTTAAGCGAGTTAATTTTCTACGGGATGAGGTCGCTAACTTCATGCTCAACCCTCCTCCTTTATCAGATCTTAAGACTGGCAATAGCCCGAGAAGGGCTCCAGGCGGAGTTATATATATATATATGTTTGCCTGTTCATCAATGCTTATTGAAATCCAACAATCTATTTGCAACTTACTATTTGCCACTAGCTTGAATGACTTGACATTCCGTTCATTATTTTTTAAGATGAGTACAAAACAATACGGTTTGACTAGATTATATGTTGGTGTTTGTAATGTTTAAGTCAATGATACTTCAAATGAAAATATATATACCATATTGTCTTGTGTTTTCTTCACAGATATTGACATTAAACAATCCTAATCGTGATACACCTACTGTAAGTATGAATATTTGGTAGTTTTGAACATATCATTGATGGATTCAATGAAGAATAACCTAATTATACTAATATTATATCTATTTAATATTATATAATCGATATAATGACGGCCTATGCTCCTGCACGCGGAGTAACAGGAGTAAGTAATAAGTATGTGATATACTATATTCTCTAACATTTCATATTAACAGATATTTCAAACTCAACATAGTAGAGGCTTCAATCAACCGTCTATGTTACTGGCTCTACAGAAGCAGTAATTAGTTGGAATACCATAAAATGGTACCGTTCCTTATTCGTTTGAATGTCTTTTAAGTAATGCACTACTGAATCATACTTTAATCTAAGGTTCATCGACCACCATGAAAAATCTGGAAGCACTGGACGTCTGTTTCATACTATTGTGGAACTCCTCAGCAGTGCACATCCGTAACTGATAGGTCCTGGATTCGAATCTCAGGAGGCCATCCAGTGTTTCCAGGTTTTCCATAGTGGTCTACCTTCAATTGATTCCTGATCTCAACTATTGAAGAAATCTAACTTATTCCCCTTTTTCTTTATAGATCAATTGAGTAAAATATCAAGAAGTTGAATTTGAAATGTATATTAATAGTCGTTAGAAAACTTAAGAAATAGGTCGTAATCATTAGAATATATTGTAATATCAATTTACTGAACGGTTTTTAGACTCCCATTAAATCATTAAAAATTCATCTTTCGATATTTACGGTTAATTAATTTTGTTCCCTTAAGAATATTCATCATTTGTGACATACCAGAAGTTTTCTAGATTTATGACTATTCAGATGTCAAGTATGTTCTTTCTGAGGAAAGAACAAATATTTTGCTAGAATTCTATGAATAGTCAGTTTTATGACATTTGTTTAACCACCGATTACTGAGACGGTGAATCAGTGATCTAAAAGCTAAAAAGACTGTACACTATTGATGTTTTCTTCAATACATGAAGTCGATGGATCGTAATCGCAGTCTTCATAGCTTTCATGGAAATAGAGGGTCGACTTGAAAATATCTATTCTCTCTTGTTAACTACTCCTGTAAATATCCATAAGTACTTCGTGAATCTCTTCAGTCAGTCAATCAGTTACAACATAGGACCAGGCACATATGTGCATCGGTTCAAGTTGCCATACCGCATGAGCACAACAACATGAACACTGGATTCATAGAAGTAGTTACATAGTAGTAGTTATATATATAAAAAAAGATTTTACGTAAGGATAGAAGAAAGAAACTGTTCATAGAAAGAAAGATATGAGGCGATTTTAATCTCAATGTTTAACGGAAGACAAAGAGTGTGTACACCTACGTCATTATGATCGATTCTGAGCCATGTCAGACAGAGTCTCCAACCATTGGTTACAATGGTTCAACAGGAAACAAATATGGAATGAGAAAGTATGAATAATAAATTTGATCTAAATTTTGTGAAAACTCAAAGATGAATGTGACAACGTCATTAGCGACTGACATTGTTGCCATCTCTTAAACCTGTAGATGAGAACAACTAATATATCTGTAGATGGTATTTATCACTGGATACCACTGAAAACCACACAGTTCTAGACTAGACAGTTGTTGCGACAATTTATTATCATGGATCCTCCGTAAGGAGTGAATCTAAGAATTGTAGATTTTACGGAGAGTTAGGCGAATTAGCGCACTGCTGAGGAGTCTCATACTAAGACGAAATGGCCGTCCAGTGCTTCCAGGTTTTTCACGGTGGTCTAGCTTCAATTAACTCATGATGTCAATCAGTCGAATTTCTAAAATCTCCACAAAACCGCCTCTGATAATAATTTGAACATTCCTTAAAAATAAAGAAACCATAAACAGATAGTAGTTCATTATTGTAAATTGAAACTACATTATAAGGCAAGCGCTAATTTGGAATCCTGAAGGGAAACGTAAAAGAGGAAGGACGAAGAACACACTACATTGAAAATTGGAAGCAGAAATGAAAAGGATCAATAGCAACTGGAAACGATTGCCCATGACAGGATTGAATAGAGAGTACTGGTGGGCAGCGTACGCTCCTCCATAAAGAGTAACAAGCGTAAGTAATAAGTAGATATATATAACTATTGAATTCCGGCTCACTAGGCTAGAAATTCATTTTCTGATGTTTGGAGCGATTACAGTTCATCTAATTTGAGAACAGAAACGAAGACTCTGACACAATGACAGATAAACTAGCTATCTTGATGTGTCCCAACCTCGCTAACTAGAAACAGGAGTCCAAGTTCGAAATGGGGAAATATATTCGACAAGCAGCCAAAAACACAATCAACAATAACAGGCATAAATCAAACGTACATACACTTAGCATAAGATTGTCCTTGAGAAGTGTTACAAAATAGCATATTAAAAAGATACAACGAACCAATAGCGTTTAAGATCCTCCGAAGTGGGAAATACAACATGAAGGTGAAAATGAGCGCTTTTGGCGCGAAAACAAAACAGTTCAAATTTTTAAAATAAAATTACAAAAATAAAGTATTTACTTAATAAGTTCTAAAGGATCTAATATCCCCAACTACTAAAAAGTCATATTCTAGAACACAATACTTATATTCAGTCATCTTTATAACCTTTATTAGATTGATGATATCAATAAGATAAATTTCATAATTTCTATGAATCCTGAAAGGAAGGGGAAAAGAGGAAGGCCAAAGAACACATTACATTGGGAAATAGAATCAGATATGAAAAAGATGAATAAGAACTGGAAAGAACTGGAAACGATTGCCCAGGACAGGGTTTGATGGCAAATGCTGGTGAGCGGCCTATCCTCCTTCAAGAGGAGTAACAGGCGTAAGTAAGTAAGTAAGCTATGATCATTTCAATATTACATATTACATAATATTTCAAAACAATATTCACCTTAAAAAGAAAAATAAGAAAGGGGAAAAAAGAGAGAAAAGAAAAAGAAAAAAAAAAGAAAAATGTGCACACATTCCATCTGTCATTAGTTTAAAATGCAATAATAATGTATAACCTTATAACACTCTTCATTCAATTCAATGATGATGATGATGATGATATTTTCATAAGAAGAAAGGAATTTAGGATATTTATATATGAAAAAAAGAAGGTTAAATTCTTATCTGATTTGATACGTTTAAACTATGACAACCACAACAACAAAAACAAAAAGAAAATGTTGAACGATTCAACTTTTACATGGGTTGTATATGGTATTCTTCGTTTTTTCTTCTTTATTTTTCTCTTTTTTCTGTTTTTCTTCATTTTTTGTTTTTTCTGCACTTTTTTCTGTTTTTCTCCATTCTTCGTTTTTCTGTTTATCCTCACTTTTCTTTTTTCTGTTTTTTCTTCATTTTTTGTTTTGTTGTGTCTTGTGAACCGCAGATTTAAATAGCAGCGTATTATCGATCGGACCAAAGACGTGTATAACAAGTAAGAACGATCTAGAGTCCCGATCGTCCCTGCTTCCCTGTCTAGCTCAGCCTGTTAAGTCCAAGAATAGCATTAGACTTAACAGGATAATTTCTTGGGATATTTTTCTGAATAGCCCAACAGTTTTTTTGTTTTTTCTTCGGTTTTCTTTTTTCTGCTAGGTTTTAAGCTATCAGGAGTTCACTTAATGTGCGGGCGAGAACAAGACCCTGTGACTGAAGACCAGTAAGCTAGCTTTTTGATACGTCCCAGCCCCGCTAACTAAAAGGGAGAAGTCCAAACTTGGAATGGGAAATATATTCTGCATAAAAACAGTTAGAAACGTGCGATAACAACAAACACAATTCAAAATGTATATATACAATGCAAAACCGTCCTTGGAGAGAGTTACCAAATAGCATACTAAGAGACACAACGTACCAATAGCATTTAAGATATTTCCCAGTGGGAAATACGACATGAAGGTGATAAGAGCACATTTCGCGCGAAAACAAAGAAATTCAAATTTTCTAAGTAAAATGACAAAATTAGGTCCTTTCCCAAATGATTTCTGAGGATTTAACGTCTCCAACATTTCCATAGCAAACAATCTTTAATTTAAGAAAAAGAAGAGAAAATCGCTTCTCTACATTTAATTTTATCTATGTTTATATTATATTTATATTCATTTAGTAACTAGTAAACTGGCTAGTGCTTATAACGAGTTAGTTCTCTACGGAACAGGGTCGCTAACCCCATGCCTGGTCCTCCTCCTTTATCCGGTAGCCCCCGGACGGACTTCGGGCGGAGTTCTGAACTGTAATCACAGTAATGTTGGTATTGTTTATGTAATCGGATTTATATTATCCTAATTATTTAAATAATGGGAACAGTGTATGTCTGTACATTGAATGTTGGGCGTTTTTTCTCTTTTCTATAATCAGCGCAAATCTGTAAATCTAAGCAACAACAACAACAGAAATACATTTGAATTCTTCAGAAGTTGATATGAAAGGGTAAACAGTTTTCATTTGTTACAATTAAATAGATTGAGAAGATTGGTGGGTTTTTTTTATTGAGCTTGTAAATTGATTGATGTTAGACTATCAATGAAAACTTGGAAGTACTGGATAGCCGTTTCATCCTGTTGTGGGACTCCTCAGCAATACGCACTCACGATCCCACCTCGCGAGATTCGAACCGAGGACCTGTTGGTCTCGCATGTGAGCACGTAACCTATAAACTACTAAGCCAGCCGGCATCCAACAGTGTTAATGTCTAACTTCAACCAATCCACGAAGTAGCGCCATCTGTCCATTATTGTGAGAAACAGTGACCAGTGAAGTTCGACCAGGTCTGTTGTAAGATAACAACTCACCGTAGACAATGGTGGACGGTGTCGTAAATTGTGGATTGATTGAAGTAAGAACTTAGTACCGTTGGATGCCGGCTGGCTCACTGGTCTAGAGCTTATGCGTTCGCGCGTAAAACCGATAGGTCCTCAGTTTGAGTCCTGTGAGCGAGATCGTGAGTTCATACTATTTAGGAGTTTCATACTAAGTCGAAACGGTCATCCAATGCTTCCAGGTTCTCCATGATGGTCTAGTTTTGATCGATTCATAAATTCAATTATTAAAATGTCCACAATCTCCAGAAAAACCCCGTCTCTGATTATCATGTTTATTTTACCTTGGAAAAAAAAAACTTTCCATTTTTGAAAGAGGCAGATTAATTAAACTAACAAATTCACTATGTATTTATGATATAACCATCGGTGAGGTAAAGGGATAGCCGAAAGTAAAAGAAGAATAGCAACATATTGTAAAGTAGACTTGGCAACATATTTTTTCAACATATGGCAATGATAAGAAATGTGTTCTGTTGATTACAGATGTTCACAATTTAGGAATTACTACAGTGAGATTATAATTTATAAACGAACCAATCAGATTTAAGAGAACAGATCTTGGATTTTGGCGCGAACTTCATTCATCTATTTGGCGAGAAAACATTTTAGTTGATGCTATTTATCTAGTTCCTAACCCTATAACTATCAACTATATATTATAATTATAATTCCTCACACTTGTTTATATCATTCGTTTAATCCTAGTTATTAGGTGGTGTTAAGTTTTGCTGATTTGGATGCTATATTCGTTCCTAAGCTATTCTGATAACCCGCACGCTAGAACTATACAGCGACCTGAACACCAAAAAGAAGACGCAAAGTATGCGAGAAACACTTTACTCCAAGATTCGTTTTTGTACAGAAAACATGGGTATTTATAGATGTTAACGTTTGTTAAATCAACATCATATTTCGGTTGATCCATTAACGACATATTATGCCACTGACCAATAGTAGCACGCCATGTTGTAATTCTAGAATGTTCCATCATGCTCTGATTGACTAGGACTCTTCGGCTCCTTTTGGGCCTCTGGAGGCTCCGTCGAAGTACTCCGAAAGCCGATTCAACAGGTGGGTACTCTGAAGGTCACTTTAACATCTCTCTAAGGTCGTTCATAAATTATAGTCTTATCATGTGTATATCTTAAACGAAAGTAAATTTACAGTATCAAAAATACAATAGCATAATGGTCACTCATATAATCAAAGCTCACCTTATCTTCCTTCATGAATTCTAATTGTCCGAAATATATTTTGAAAATGGATAAAACTCATATTTAGAAGACTATTCACAGGAAGGTTTTATATCAAGAAATTTAAGCAGTTGTCTCATGATATCTGAGATCTTGCTTCTAGGTCAACAAGATCATTAATAACTTATCTTCTTTTCTAGATTCATTATGAAAAGCTATCCTTTCTGATATATTTGAAGTGATTACGAGTTCATCTAATTTGAGAACGGAAACAAAGACTCAGTGACACAATGACACATAAGCTAGCTATCTCGATGCATCCCAAACCCGATAACTAAAAAGAGTAGTCCAAGTTCAGAAGAGGGGAATATATATCAACAGGCAGCCAAAAACACAAGCAATAATAACAGGCACAAATCAAACATATATATACAGCATAAAACTGTCCTTGAGAAGCGTTACAAAATGGCATATTAAGAAGATACAACGAACCAATAGCGTTTAAGATCCTCCGAAATGGGAAATACAATATGAAGGTGGAAATGAGCGATTTTGGCGAGAAAACAAGAAAGTTCACATTTTTAAAATAAAATTACCAAAAATAAAGTATTTACCAAATGAGTTCAAGGGACCTAACATCCCTAACACTTTCACAAGTAAGCATTTGCATATCTATATGGAATCTTGAGGAAGTGTACATTTTTGCCAAGATCCAAAGAGGATTATGACTGTCATAAATTAAGTAAATTGATCTAAGTATCAAGAAGTAACCTCTTTAAACTTATTCTGCTGTAACCATATATCAGTTAGTAAAACTTAATATTCTTTTTTTATTTACACAGTACATTGTCATAGTGAATTCACGAACTGATCATAGATTGATCATGATTGAAATCTTGGAATACTTCACAATTATTTCTCTATAGTGTAGGACTACTCTGTAGTATGAATACTGATATTAATGAATGAATAATAATCGTTCATTCAATTTCATTTTGTAATATCAGTACACTTTGATAATTCGACTCTTCACATCTCAGTTAATACAGTTTAGATGTAAATTTGTTGAAAAGTGATGATCATGAATCATTTAGGCTTGTAGAAGTTTAAGGTTTAGTCAGAAGGTACTTTGTGTTAAGGGAAAGGTAACCAACAACCCTCCTGGAAAATGCTTATGCTCCGGTATATGTCATGAAGTGGTTAGGTGAATGTCTATGTACAAGTGATATTCATGTAATGCGTCAGAGACAGCCAATTGTAGCATGTACGTTCGAAGAGAGTGGTAACCATGTATTTTAAATTATCATTTCAGACCTTGATATTAATATCTTCTACAGGAATTTGTCTTTAACCAGATAGATTATTCGTTTTCTACAAAACTTAAAATGATCCAAATAAATTCTTAATAACCCTGAGTTGTTTGTAGTTAAGGTTAGGATTAAGATACTCATCAAGAACTAATATCACCTGTAAGAAGTAAATGGATTTCAGCCTAAAATGCGAGAGATTCTATCCGATCAGCTCATCCATAATGAATGAATTGATACCAGGTTGTGGTTTGTTTCATGATTCAAGGATTTAAGGATATTGTTGATATCCCTGTTATACACTGTTCATAGAGATAGATAGTTGATGGTAGTCAATGTGTCATCCTATAAAGGTAGCTGATATTTGATTGTCTCCAATCTTAAATGTACTGGTTTATAGCTTTTACATACTTACAATAAATAATAATTTCCATAAAACGAAATTTGTTGTTAATTCACTGTTGTATTGGTTGTTTGAATCTTCCCATTGATGTTTAAGACTGAAATTGATCAGTCTCTCGATTATTGGCATATGTACATCCTACGAGGATTGCCTCTATATTGACTTAAGTCGTGAGCATTGTAAGCATAGATGGACGAAACGCACATCATGTATTCCACTACTATTTTATTTACTAAAACACAAAAATTGATACAAGGAGGTACCAAATACATATGCGCCATATAAATCATTCGATTTATGTGAGGGCTGGGATACTTCCCGGATGCCCACACCGAAACACATGGTTTACCTGGGGAGCCCCACCAGTAGCTTTTGACCTAAAGGTCGGATCCACAAGGTAGTGGAGCAACGTAAGGAGATGCAGTTCCATGGTAGTCGGTTGATTCATATGCCATTTGTTCTTTCAGGATCGTAGGGCTCGTGTGTACCATTAGTTTGCAATGAATATTTTCCAACTGTCTTAGATGGATTCGCCATATACACCAATCCGGTTAAACCACCGGACATTCGCTTTTCTTCCTCTCAATTTCGTAAACAACAGTAATGCTGCGAGAAGGTAGTGAGTAGGACTTTCATGAAAGTGGTTGTATACATGTGGCCAATATGAGAGAGTTTCGTGAAGGAGAGAGCTAACTCTCAGCACTCTTGGTCGTATCAGGGCACTGCTAGCCACCATCCATCTCTGCTTATAATATTCATTATTTATATTCATCAGTTCCAAGTATATAGAATAATTCAGTGATAATTTGATATAAAACATAAAATATATTTCAGTGGTTGAAATCATGAGTCAATTGAAGCTAGACCACCATGGAGAACCTGGGAGCACTGGACGGCCGTTTCGTCCCAGTACGGGACTCCTCACCAGTGCGTATCCACAATCTCGCCCCCCACGAGATTCGAACCCGGGACCTATCAATCTCGCACCAGGCGCTAAACAACTAGACCACTGAGCCGGCTTGTATCCAACGATGTTAGTGTCTAACCTATTCTGATAAAATGTATGTTTTCATATTACAGGATGAGAAGTACTTTTTTTTAAATGTTAAGTAACTGACAACAAATTAAATTGATGACTTTCATTTTTCTCCACTCCCACCCCTTTTTATTCTTTGTTTATCCTTTTAATTTTTTGTCGTTGTTAAATTGACAAGAAAATTAATGGATGTGTAACCAAGTTAGATCAGCTCACCACCACCACCACCACACATACACACATACACATTTATCTTTCTATGTATCTATCTATTCAACATACATTATACATTATAGACACAGACTGACCTCTTAGTATCCAATCTCTATATCTTGTGAATGTAACCATTAGTTATAGTTAAATCATCATATTCATCATACAGATTTCAATGGAACTAAGGAGTTCAACAAAAAATTACATTCTTACACATTGTACATCATCATGTTTTGAATGTGTTTCTTTTCTTCTAAGGTGAAGGTCAATTCCATTTGTTGTTGTTGTTTTTTTTTTTTTATTCCTGGGATAATATCAATATTATTCTTATCGATGAATAATATAAGCTGATGTTTCTTTTAAAGGATCAGTTTTTTTGAAAATAGATAGATATATCTATTATAAATCAAATTGAATAGAGAATAGTTGTGTTAAAGAGTAAGTTGAAAGAAAATTTAAGATAATTGAACCAAGATATTAGATCATACAATGAGTGGAGATGTCTTAGTGACTTTGACAATGTTCACCTAATTACTAAGGGTAAAAGAGAGTTATAAATATGTGTGAAGAATGAGGATTAATATTAACAATTGATGATTTAAGGTTAAGAATTAGATTTAGGATTTTCATCATAAAGAGTGACATAATGCTTTTTTTAGTCAAATTTCGGATTAAAATCCAAGATCTATTATCTTAAATCTGATTGGTTCGTTCATAAGTGATGGTTTCGTTGATCATACCATGAACTCATTGACTGTTGACCTCAGGTTTGCTAGCAGATGAAGATTATCTAGTTAAGGTTAGAATGATTATTGTAATCCATGGTTGTAGATTCTGAATGACATAACTTGGAATTAGTCATAGTGGTGCGGTTATTTCGATTGAGATTAGATGGTGGTTGGAGGTAGTCGACAGGAAACCCTGGAACCGGGTTTCGTGCTACTTGGCACGCGTCAGCAAGGTGTATCTGTAATCTTGGGGGAACTGGTGCTCCCTGGCGGATTCGATCCTGTGTCACCCAGCTTCACAGTTAGAAACGTTACCGCTGAGCTATCCGAGCCGTGACTAACCTCCTGTAGGACTGAGATGTAATCACAATTGATTGGTTACTGGGTAGTGATCAATGTCATGTGTGTCAAGTCCTTCTTAGTGCAGATCGAATGCTATCGACCATGTTGCACTAATCTCAATATATAGTGCACGCACTGTCGAGTCACCTAGACTGGTGGCCACATTGCAACATGGTCGATAGCATTCGATCTGCACTAAGTAAGGACTTGACACACATGACATTGATCACCACCCGGTGGTCAATCAATTGTGGTTATTTCCATTATTTGTTGTTTTTTGAGATCTCGAATTTTCAAATGAACTCATCGTTTTTATTCTGAAAATTTATTGCTCCTCTTCATATCATATTATCTCTTACCACGGATTATTTCAATACGCTTACATTTGTTTATCTCTATATGTTGATGTAGTTAATGGGCAACTTGTATAGATACACATGTGTTAGGCTCTATATTGCTTATGAGCCGTTGTCTGACTGACTTAGGAGATTCATTTCCAGTTTCTGTTATAAAAACCACTTCAGATCTGAGCAAATGTGAAGACATCACACTAATGTTAGTACCAGGGGAAATCTTCAACAGAGTGTTGCTGAACCGGATGAAAGATGCAGTAGACGCCCAACATCGACATGAACAGGTTGTACATAATATTTTGGTATAATTGTAATCTTTAACAAATACTATGAGATTTGATAGCTTTGATTTCTTTGGTTACGTCAATGGACTTTTAGCCAGTAAATCATATGTTCAAAATTTAAATCAACTATCTGTATGGGGTTGTAGAGATCATTGGATTTTATTAAAATCGCGAACCTATCTGACTTAGACAACCACTGAAAACCAGGAGGTACTGAAAAACTGTTTTGTTCCGGTATGAGTCCCATCAGCAGTGAGCATTCACGACCCAAATAAAAATGATCGAACCCGCAAGCTTCAACCTCCTGAGTGAAAATCTAACGTCTAGATCTTTGATTAGGCATTCCGTAGTGTTAATCAATCCACAATATCGAACGACTATCTTCCACTGTCTTCGATTGATATATTTCTTACACCGGATACGGTTGAACCCCACAGGTCACAGCTTGTCACTAGGACTCTGGAAATTTTCTCTCGAAGCTGGTCATAAGTTCAACTACTTGAATTTCGTCATTCGAAAATTATCATTAGCCGTCAAACTCAAATAATATGGCTCACAGCCGAGTGTGTAAATCTGTTCACAGTAAAATATCACGTCATTATCACAGATATCCTGGTAAACTTGGTGTTAGTTTCTAAGGTCCTTGACCTTCAGCCAATCAGAAAACAGCAGAAGTGTATATGAATGATATCATACAAAATGATGGTACTTATAAAGTATGTGTTGTCATTACATAATTCATGAATTGTTTTAGATTGTCTATTAGTTCTAATGTTCGGATTTTGAAAAAGGAAAACATGTGATGAACGTGATCTTCCATGCAATATATAGCTACGATCTTTGAGAATATGAATACACATTGAAGTACAGTCATATAGACGGATTATTTATATATCTAGCTTTCTCTTTCCATAGTCTATTTAACGTAGTGTATAACATTTCCTTCTATTTCACTAACTTCTTCGAAATCACAGTAGGACACAGGTAGAAGTACTGTATGATTATAATACATTTTCAAAGCAACTTCTGTTATAACTAACTATCTTATAAGGTGTTGGTTAATGATGAATAACAGGAAACTTTAGTCCTGAGTTTCATGATATTTGCATTTATCAATAAGGTATCCTAATAGTCTTGAAGGAGAGTGATGCTACACATATCATTGGCCATTTCAAAAAGTTTCGTAACTATGTGGTTGTTATTCGTCTAAGTTCAGATGCTGTTGAAGATCAAGAAGAAATGAACAGTTATTTCTTTATAGTATGAAAATCCTCAAAAGTTCACTTTAAAGACTCCTCCAGGGATTGATTTCAGGCTCTCACGTTTGGCGCAGAACGACTAATAATTTGAATGACTGGGTCGGCATACAGTGGTACAGTTTCAACCTTGGTGAATTTAGGATATGATGCGACGATCATCCTGTTCAACTGTTTCACTCCAAGCATGACTGATTCCCAACAGTCACAATTTCTAACTAGAATTTTAGGAACATTTCAAAGTAAACCACTTACGAAATAATCATTATAGTTTAGTTAAAAGGGTGTTTAGGGAAATGATTTAAGTTAAATTTGTCAGGAACCCATCTCATTTGAAGCACCATTTAAAACCAGGAAACATTGAACAACTGTTTAGTCATGTGACCAGTCTTTGAGGAATACAATCTACAAATTAAAATAATCGTCAAAAATCTCTTTAATTAGTTTGTTTCAATCAATTTTAATTTCATTATCATCATGAACCGATCAATATTATACCGCCATTGAAAGCCTATGTTGCGACTTCCTTACAGTACGCATAAACGATTCGGTACGCAGAAACCAAACTTAGACCTTCGGTTTCACGTGAACGCTTAAATACTAGACACCATTAAGCCGAACCATATCTAACTTCAATCATTTCCTATTATTTCAGTTGGCAACTGCTTTACATCCGACGTGGTTGAACTTGACTAGTTAAGGCTTTCTACTAGAACATGGATTCACGCTGCTGACATGTAACATACTATGACGAAACGATCGTTCATTGTTTTCAGGTTCTCCATGATGTTCTAACATCGATCAATTCAATAGCAATTTCATATCTCGTTTAACTGATTTTTCATTGTTATTACTAAGAGGAGAAAAAAAAAGAAGCAAATGACTAGGATTATGGAATTTAACCTAATTTATGGAACGTGATGACTACAAATATAAAGAGGAAGAAATATGTATTTGTTTTTATTTTACACAATTTAATTCACTAATCAATAGAAAAACAACAAAATATCTAGTGTATAAACAACATCATTCTTTTACTTTACTTTTTTCGTTCTTCGTTTCTTACAAAGAAACTGGACGGTTATCATTTAGTTCTGCATTTCACTGGTTGAAATCATGAGTCAATTGAAGCTAGACCACCATGGAGAACCTGGGAGCACTGGACGGCCGTTTCGTCCTAGCATGGGACTCCTCAGTGGTGCGCATTCACGATCCCGCACCCCTCGATGTTCGAACCCAGGACCTATCAGTCTCTCACCAGGTGCTTAACCAACTGGACCACTGAGCCGGCTGGTATCCAACGGTGTTAATGTCTATCCTCAATCAATTTACGAAGTTGCGCCACCGTAAAATATATTCATCATAGTGGATATATATTCAATAATTGAATTTATGAGTCAATTGAAGCTAGACAAACAACCTAGTATGGAACTCGTCAACAATGCGCATCTATGTTCCCGCTTCGTGAGATTCGAACCGAGGACCTATCAGTCTCGCGCATGAACTCTTAACCTCTAGATCACTGTGCCAACCGGCATCCAACATTGTTAATGTCTAATTTCAACTTATCCACAAAATTGAGCGCTACGTTCACCATTGTCATTAGTGAGTTACTATCTCACAATAGACCCGGTTGAATTCCACTGATCACAGTTTGTCACTAGAACTCCAAGAGATATCTCTTGGAGCCAATCACTAGTGAGCATATGATGATTATAATCAGAGAAGGGTTTTTATGGATATTATAGTAATTCAATAGTTGAGTCAAATGAGTCTTATTTATTTATTTAAACACATAAACATTGTTACAAGGAGGCACCAAATAGATATGCGCCACATAAATCATTCGATTTGTGTGAGGGCTGTGATACTGCCCGGGTGTCAGATCGAAGCAGGTGGTCTTCTTAGGGGGGGGCACACTTTTTTCACAGTTATATAATATACCTTTGTGGGCCAGGGTAATTTTACATTGGTTTTCAGGAGAACCAGACACCATCCGGACTTTCACGTGACAACCTAAACAGTACAGCTTAATCTCGTTTAGCAGGAGAACCAGACACCTTATTGGCTTTAACGCTACAATCTGAATAGTACAGCTCAATCCTGTGGCGCAACCACACAAGTATTCAGCACCCTGGTGGACCACAATTGAATCTAGACTATCATAGGAGGCCTGGAAAGGCTAGACGGCTCTTTCATCCTAATATATTAGATATCATGTTCCAACCAATCATAATCCTGTGACCTTGTCATATTTTTAAAACTAGATACATTAGTCATAAGATTGGAATGTTCTTTCTATAAATGTGTGTGTGTGTATTGATGGATAGACAGACATCCCCCTCCAAAAAAAGATAGATTGATAAACAGACCAACTTTATGCTGATTGGTTATTTACATATTTTTTTTTATTGTTGTTGTTGTTGTTAACTGACTGACTGATTTTATGTGTCAATAATGTTGAACGAACTACCGGTTTTATTCTTTACCTTTTTTTTGTTGTTGTTGTCGTCGTCGTCGGTTGTTTATTCTTTCTTTCTTCATTGATATTATTATCATGAGAAAAGTGTTACATCATAATGGATGATGATGATAATAATAATAAAACAATTTGGGAATCATTTATTCTTGTTTTAATTTATTATGAATAATTGAGAAGAAATGAGATTTTTTTTGCTGTTGTTTTGTTGCCATGACAATCCCCTAGTTACTATGATTTCTATTTCATATACATCTTGAATAAAATAATGATGACATTCGTTCATATTGGTGAATATTTATTTTCATTCATTTTATTTATTCAATTCTATGGAATGATGATGATGATAACTTATGGTGAAATTGTCAAGTCTAATATGATATTACATAATCATAATCAAAATAATATGTCTACTATTTATATGATTCATAATGATACATTATTATTACATAATGATCATTTACAAAATGAATCTTTTATATTAGATCAATTCAATCATAAATCTAATGATCCTGATCCTGATCCTGATCCGGATCATAATCATAATGAACAATGGTATTTTCATTTTGATATGTTTATTATTACATTTTTAGGTTTTAGTTCATTTTGTGCAAATATTGGTTTATTATATTTAGATAGACGAGCTAAACCATCATGTACAACAAATAATTCAAGTTTTTCTAATAATTTCATAACAATTAATACTACTAATAACAATACTACTAATAGTAATAATAGTAGTACTAATTTTCCTATGCATAATATCGCTAGTAATAATAATCTAAAATGTTCATCATTCAACTTTCTATATAAAAAATGGTCACATAAAAGAAATTCTCATGGATCTAATGGTTTACTATTTAATCAATCATCAATCATAACAATACCAAATGAGACAATGAATAAAATGACCATTCCAAATACAACTACAACAATATCATCATCATCATCATCATCATCAACAAAACGTTCATTTTCTGTATCAAATCCTCCATTAAATAAATATCCATCATCAATTAGTTTATTGAAATTCAATCATCATCCTTATCATCATGGTTCAATTCATTATCATACACCACGTAGTCGTAGACAACGTCGTTATTTAAGAGGTTTACTTGGTTTATCTATAAGTAATTTAAGTTTATCTATATGTTTACTTAGTTGGTGTATATGTCAAATTATTATATATAATATTAATGAACAATATTATATATTAAATGCATGGTTAACAATTATATCATTAATTAATATATGGACTATAGATATTGCACAAACATTAGAAATTGGTGCCATTTTATGGATTGCATTAGAACGTACACTTGGTATACATTGGCCTAGTGAAATACAAACGATGAATAATAATAATAATAATAATACAAACCTTTCAATGAAATGTAATCTAATCCAATATAAATTTTCATTATTAAAAAATATGTTTAAAAAATGTACATTACATAATCATTTTAATTCTTCTTCTTCTTCTCCTTCTTCTTCTTCTTGTTGTTGTTGTTGTACACGTTTATTCATGAATCAATCATCATCATCATCATCAGCCTCAGCAACAACATCACCCTTAGCAACAACAACAACAACAACAATAAATAAAAAATATCGTGAAAAACAAAAATCAATAATTTGGTTTCTACGTGTTATTTTATGTTTATTACCATTAATTTTATTTATATTAGCATCAATTTATAGTTTAATGAATATAATACAACAAATTAAAAAATATAAATTATTATATCATCAACAATTACAATATCAAATACAACAACAACAACCCCAACTTCAACAACAACAATATCAAATTGATATTATATCAAAACTGAAAACTACTTATATTACACATAATAGTAGTATAAATAATGATCATCATCATCATAATAATAGTTATATACAATATTTTAATTCATTAGTAGTATATAATTATTATATTTATATTACTAATAATTTCTTTACTAAAAAGCATACATACTTATTCTTACATAAAATTCATATTAAATATCAAACTTATATGTATTATACTAAATCTATTATACCAGCATTAATCATTGGACAATTTTTAGCACCATTAGCGATTTTAATTACAACAAATTTATTGATTTATCAAAAAGTAAGTTTTCTTTTATTGTTTTACTTTAATATTATTGAATTGTGTTGAACTATTTCATATAATTGGTGTTCATAATTGATTGATCACTGGGTGGGTGGTGGGTGAGTAATGTCATATGTGTCAAATCGTTCTTAGTGTAAATCGAATGCTATTGACCAAGTTTTAATGTGGTCACTAATCTAGGTGACTCGACATTACGTGCACTATGTTGAGATAAGATGATGATTAGAGGTTATCGACAGGAAACTCTGAGTGATGTGTACCTGTAATCTTCAGGGAACTGGTGCTTCCTAGCGGATTCGACCCAATGTCACCCAGCTTCACAGTTAGAGACGTTACAACTGAGCTATTTGGGCAGCGACTGACCTTCTGTAGGACCGAGATGTATTCACAATTGGTTGATCAATGGGTGGTGATCATTATCATGTATGTCAAGTCCTCATTTAGTGCAGATCGAATGCTATCGATCAACACGGGATCGAATCCGTCATGGAGCACCAGTTCCTTAAAGACTACAGGTACACCTTGCTGAAAAGTGCCAAATAGCACGAAACCCGAGCCCAGAGTTTCCTGATGACTACCTCCAATCACTATTCACTTATGGTTGTTTTACTTGCATCTTCCCATTGTTATTTAGGAATGTAATTGATGCGTCTCATGTTAGCAATATATATGCAACCTATTCGGATTGTCTCTATATAGCCTTAAGTCATAAGCTTTTTAAGCAAAGATGGATAACAGTTAGCAGTGGAATTCAGAACAGAGTGAACATCAACAAGTCTGGGATGCAAGTACATTCAGCTGACGAGTCCCAAATAGGACGACATGCGCGTTTCAAATTCAGACAATAGTTATAATTGGTAGTTGTTGATATTAACATTGATATTACCTTACTTCATCTGTCCCTCTATTTTCAGTCATATCATTCGGGATATTGACTAATTCTTTATGAAGTATATCATCTGTGCTTAATTATAATCACTATCATCGATACTAAATCTATCAGTCTGGGATTTGTGTTGATTATTCCGCTTTATTTAGGTGACTGATAATAAGTAACAATTCTAATCGATGTACAAATAAACCGGATCTTGTTAATGACTGGTTGAAACTAAATTTACACAATTTTTATCAGAATGCGGGTTTGTGAAAATTATACTGATAGAAAAGTTAAATTCGTAGGCCGATTAAAGTTAGACCACCATGGAAAAACTGGAAGTACTGGAAGACGGTCTCGTCCTATTATAGGACTCCTCAGTAGTGCACATCCACGGTCCCGCTCACGGAACTCGAATCCATAACCTCCGGTCTCGCTCTCTTACCCTTAGCCAGTGGAGTTTAACCGTGTCTTTTGTGAGGCAGTGACTCACTGAAGACAATGATAGACGGTGGTGAAATTTCGTGGATTGGTTGAAGTTAGACGTTAACACCGTTGGTGGTCTAGAGGTTAAGAGTTCACACACAATACTAAATGTCCTGGGTTCCAGTCCAATGTGCAGGATCGTAAATGAGAACTGGTGAAGAGTCCTATGATAGGACGAAACAGCCGCTCGATTCTTCCAGATTTTCCATTGTGGTTTAGCATCTAAATTACTAGCCTCAATAATTATCGGACGCTTAACAAAGACTCATGGAATGAAGACACGAGAAAACCAGGATGGCATCAAACCTAGTCGTGGCTGCATCGACCACATGTTCACCATTCGTCAGGTTCTAGAATACAGTTATGTGTATTGGCGTCCGATAATGATAGTTTTTTTTCG